>UXGD01000186.1:0-82454 GCA_900474315.1 Torymus auratus | reverse complement strand
CTCTTTTACTCTGTGTATATAATACAATTTCTTTTAGCATATTTAAGTACTCTTTAAGATTATAATATTAAATTAAATAATAAGTGTTTTATAACATTAAATATTACGTAATTATGCACTGATCTTTTTTTGTTAAATCATTAAAAATGCTTTAAATTTGTTACCCAACGAACCATAATTATTTTTTTTTAGAAATAAATCAACTTTGCTATCATCATCAAAAAGCTAATAATAATCTATAAACGAGGGATGTGATGACGCCGGATGCGGCACATTACGTAACCATCAACTTTCAATTTCATTAAAGTAACAATTTCGCGTAAAAAGTATTTGTCCGTACAAGCGACCGCCTGTATACCCATCACCGCACGCCATTTCCGTATTAAGACTTCGCCTTCGAGGAAACTTCTTCCCCCTTAAGCAACCGAAACAAACTTCATTACAAAATTTCAACGAGATAGTAGTAGATCCTTCGCCCTCTCAGAGAAAAAAAAAATACGCGAAGTGAAAGAAGAGAGAAAGGAGAAAATCTGGGCACAGGCAAAAAGCTCTCTGGTATACCTTTTTCTCCTTGAGCTCGTCCACGGTCGGCCGGAAGCTGAGCTTTCGCAGGAGATAGCGTTTCTTCTCCTCCTTCTGCTTCTTCTCCTCGGCCGGACTTTGCTCTGAAAAAGATCATGCGCATTATTATTATGGTTCTGCCGTATATATGTGGGGAGTATAAGGCTGTTGTTGGGATATATACAACGAGCTTACTTTTCAGAATGTTGCGTTCCTCGAGTTCCTCCTGAGTGGGCCGCATGCTCAGCCGCCTGCGAACACACGTAGAGCCAATTAAGACTTTTGGGAAAGAGAGAAAAGAGAGGGAGGGGCGCCCCGGATTCGTCGGGCGCTTTCGAGGGAGGGATTTACGCGAGTTTAAACGGTTTTCGCGAAGAAGTTTTTCGGACTTTCTTTATTCGCCTGTGTATACTCTTCGTTCGCGGGTCTTTGTGGACGTGTGGTTTATTCTTTCTTTGTATAGTGTTGGGAATTTCGTTGAGAAAGTATTTCTTTTTCTTTGCTTTGGCTGTGGTACGGTATAGTAAGTCGTAAAGTATACGATCAAATGAGTAATTGAACAGAAAAATAATAAAAAGAAATAGTTTGTTAACCATATTATTTTTCAGAAACTTTTCAAGTTAATTCTTCTTTAAATTTTGCATTCAAGTTTCCAGCGTGAAGTTCGTATACTTTCAAATGGAAAAGTTTCGTTGGTTTATGAACCAACTCAGTGCATGTATACAGTAATATTAAAAAATACTTTTCCATTTGTTCATTTTCGTTTGTACACACACCTAGAGAGACTTTGAAACTTTAAAACGTTTTCCGAGAAAACAGTTCTTTTCACGATATATGCACTTACTGCAACAAACTCGATGTCTTTTCATTTAAAAATAATTTTATTTTATTACACTTACTACGCGAGAGAAAACTTTTCACATCGTACATCGCGAAATTACTTTCTTGTTCGAGCTTCAACAACCAATCAATGCGTGCTCTTCCGATATTTTTTGCCATCTGCCGGGCACGCGTCCGCGCTCTATACCATTTTATTAAAAATTTTTCAAGCGCTTCATCAGTCGAAAGAGGAAAAATTTCTCCCCGAAATTCTCCATATATACCTATATATATTCGACCCCTCCCATTACGACCGGAAGCCCCAGACCCACCTATACACACAAGCACGTACATCACGCGCCCACGCAGAGGCTACTATATATAATAAAGGGGCGCAATCAGTGCATCCGCGACACGCGTGTGCAGCCCACACGGCGAGTCAACACGAGCAGAGGCAATTCGTTTGCGAGCAAATTATGGCCACGCGCGCGAGTGGCTTCGTTAATTTCTTTACGCCATTTTTTTCGAGTGCGCGTATACGCGTATTGACCGATTTCGCTCTCTCGATAGTCCGATTGGACGCACTCGCGGCGTATTTCAAAGGATTTGGTGGGACGCGCCAGATATTCCAAAGCGATTGGACGAGTTCTTTTTCATTTGTGCGGATGTGAATAGGAGGCCTCCGCGAGTCGCTGATAATTAGTCGTGATTTTCGAATGCCAGAATGAATAGAATATTGATTAAATTCTTTTGGCTTTAGTTTTGTATTTTATGCGTTTTATTGAATTTTTCCTTTTTCGACCTGGTAGCTCAGAATAAAGTCGAATAAAATTGAATTAATATAGTATTTAGAAGTTTAATCAAACGTGATTTTTTGTTAAAATGAAAAATGCTATATCTTTGATCGAATTTCGTGCTCCCAATTTTTTTATTAATTTTCGAATGAAAATTACCTACAGTAGTAAAGAAAAAAGAAATATTTTACATTTCACCGCATTGAATTCAAAAAAAGTTTTATTACCCGAAGTACACTAACGCACCGGTTCTAAAAAATCCGTTTGTTCAATTTACATTCGTTACACAGCCCGTGGCATTTCTCTTGCCCCCAAAAAAGCCAGGCGCACGCGCGCGCGGAAATTCATTTTCCCGATCGCTGCCAAAAGTCCGGCGCGACGATAATCACGAACGCGCGCCGCGCAAAATCAACACCAGCCGCAAGCACAACGCGCGCGATATAAATCCCGAGATATTTCGTCCACCGGCACGTATATAAAGTCCACCACGTTAACAATACACGCGCGGCCAAGTGGCGTTGAATCGCTTCGATCGAAGTGAGAGAACAGCGATTCGCTTTTTGCCGCTGTTTGATTTGGAGGGTCGAAAAAAGTGTCCATCCCACGTTTTTATCGAGCGTAAAAGCCGTATATGTAAATATAGTGTAGCTCTCTCTTCACTCGTACGTGCGTAGATTCGCAAATGGCCTCTTTATACTATATACCGCGCTTGTCATGTTTGATTTGGAATTTAAAAAAGTCAATTTGAAGAGCGAAATGAGCTTTTCGTGTGCGGCCAGCTCGCGAATGTCTATATATATGCTGCTCGCGCTGTTTTTTCGCGTTAAATTTCGCGTGAATAGGGCGTGCGGATTAAAAATACCTTCGCCGCGCGAATTTGAACGCATTTTTATCGCCCCGTTGCAGCACACGAGCGTTTGAAATTTAAATTACGGGCCTGGAATTACTGAAACGAACGCTCCGAGAGTAACGTACACGAGTGTGTGTGTGCAAGCGCGAACGGGCGAAATAATTGGAGGAAAACGCGTTGGCATTATATTGTTCCATTCCGCGGAAATTTCCACGCGCTAGCGTAGTGCACAATTATATACGGATAAAATATTTTCATAACTAAGGTTGTGTCCCGTTGCATAAGCCGAGCGCTGTTATCTCCCTTTTTTATTATTTTATATAATAAAAATTCGCGAATTTTCACGGCCACGGCGTTTGATCGGTGCAATCAATGCCGCTAGACAAATTCAGTCTTCCGCGAATGAAAGAGGATTCAATTAAAATGGTCCTCATTATTTTGTCCAATTAACGGACGCGATATATATACACACAAGGTGACATTGAAAAGTATATTCAGACAAGAATGGAAATGAATGAACAGTTAGTTGTTGCGCAATATACGTGAGCGAAATAATCATAACTTCTTCCACGATTCATAAGTTTGTCATGCCGAATTGTGGGCCAAATTACAAGTAGCTCCATTTACATAATCAAAACGATCGATCGGACTCGAGTGTGCTTCCATAACAAAATCAATTTCATTCCGCGCGGAATATCGCCCCATTAACATTAAACCGCGCGAGAACCGGCGATCTTTATCGGCACAATGAAGAAGAGTGAAAAAAAACGAACCATTTCCCGTTATCCCCAATTATCGGAAAGTCATCGTTCGACCGACACCCACAAGACCAATTGACCTTCGACGCCCACGCGAATTTCGCGTCGTCCACGTGCCGCGTTTGATATAAGTATAAACACACTAAAAGAGAGAGAGAGATAATTTCGTATCTTACCTGATGAGCCTCGCGCCGATAGCCTCCTTCGTCTCCTGCCTCTCATTGTCAGACTGCACCTGGAGGATGTTACGGTTGATGAGTTCCTGCCGGTCGGGCCTGAGGGCGAGTTTCAGCGACAGCGACTCCTTGCGCGCTATCTTAGCCGCCAGCCGGGCTGCAATTGTCAACGAGCGCTCAGCGTTATGAACACGAATGGTCTTTTTGGCTTTGTCGCCGAATAGGTGGGATGAGAAAGAGAGAGAGGAGTGGGGTGAGGCAATTACGCTTTTGTGCGCGCTGGTTGGGCAATTTTAATGCGGAATGATCGGGATGTGAATGGTTGCGATTATTAATTTAGGGACCGGGAGTGGGGGTACTTTCGTTTTTTTATTACTTAATACTTTTAGATATATTTGGGAGTATATATATTCTAAAGCTCATTTCATGTTCAATTAAATTTGTAATGATGTTTCTCTTGTTAACGTTAGTTGTACGTGAAAAAGGTACATTCTTCTGAATAATAAAACACAGTATATATATAGGTATATTGGAATGGGAGGTAATTCTAAAAAAGGTAATATTATTTCAAGCGTACAAAATTAGTTGCTTGACACTCGCAAACGAAATAATGAAAATTCAAACAATAAATATTCATCCAGACAATGTTATCATATTATCGCGTTCGCTCAATAAATTCATTAAAAACGTTATTCGAGGTATTGTGCAGCTGTTATTTTTAGCGGGAAAGCGAATGCGAAAATTCCAATTCAAGTAAAGCTATATTTAAACTTTAATTTGCAACTTCCGCGAAATTATATATATATATTTTTTTTGTTGTTACATAAAATCCAACGTTTAACGTGTTATGAAGTCTCTTTTTTTCGTATAGTTTCAGCTTGTTAGATATACTGCGAGTCGCTGATGGGGCTGATCAAGTTTCACGGATAAAACGAGCTTAGCTTAAGCCAAATGCGATGATTAATGCGCTCCCGCGTGACCTTGCATCACACGACGCAGGAAATCGTAGGTTTTCAGGATATCTAATTAAAGATGTGCAGTAGTGTTTAATGAGATTACGCGCTAACACACATCACATATACATACATTGTCACGCATAATTTAGAGGCGTCGGGTCGGTCAGTTATTGCGCACGCCACGCGATTTGTATACTTTAATTATAGCGTGTTAATCAATAAATTAGTCGGCGGTATAACAAAGCCAGCTTTAGCATCGCAAAACACACGTCACAAAAAACTAATACTGAACACTTTGACGAGGATGACAACTGATACCTTTTCTTGTAATTACTAAAAATACTACATACAATATACCGTTAAATTTGAATCAAAATTAGTACCCAAAACCAACAAACAAACTCATCCATCCCTTACCACATAGCGCTCAATTACCGAACGTTTATACCCCACTGATCAATCGTAGATCCCTCCAGGCATCCCCATCAAAGGTTTCAAGTGAACCGCGATGTGCATGCGCGTTTGATATAATACACCCCGGTATACTACTATGGTCTCGAGCCGCGTGCAGTTATGTAATATACCGTCGAGCTCGGAGCTCCAGCTGTAGCTGCGCCTGAGGGCGCCCGCCGTGGCCGCGATGGCGTAAGGATCGACGATCGCCGTTGGCGCGGGACCGACTATCGCGTACGCCGAAGCGGCACGCTGCACCGTCAGCATCATGGCCCCTGTATGTCAGCTCGCTGTATACGTGCACACACTCAGATATGCGGTATGTGTTGAGAGGTGGATTGATTGACGACGGAGGTGGGTTCGGCTCGAGCAGGTGAATGAGTGAGTGACGGGTATGAGATATAGGTAGAGGCTGCCTAGTGGGTCGCTAGGGTGAAGGTCTGTAGGGTACAGAGAATAAGGGTTGTTTAGTTTTTCAGTGCGTGAGTGGTTTTGTATAGTTTTTAAGATATTAGGTGTATTGGGGTTGCGAGTGTATTGTAATTATTGCGTGGGTTTTGTTTGGAGGAGTAGTGCCAAAACTATATACGCTGTAAATTGACTTGACAATCTTCGCGGAGGATATGTGTGTGTGTGTGTGTGACTTTAAGTTAACTTTTTGCGCGGAAAAAAAATGTTTGTTTTGGTTGAAAAATATCGTGGGTGGAATAACGATGCGATTTTTATTGTTTGTGAAAGAGGATATAGGCGTTCGATGTTTATATGGGTGAAAGGATGTTTGGAGCGACACACGTGTTTTGAAATTGAAGCATTTGCGATCGTGTTACATGAGTCACGGAGGTGTTTCCGTAGATGTACTGCCAACGAGGAACACGAGATACCAAGGATTCAGCAAAAGAATAACTATAGCTCGCTATGCGACTACAAAGTTATTATTTAATTCACCTCCTACGCAACGCGCACGAAAACAAATTTAAATTTTGTATAGGTTCGCTTTAAAGATTGGCTCCGCGTTCTTTGTACTATAGAGACGTGTCACTCAGCGACGTGTATTTCAAATGTAAATTTCAACAAAAACAATTTGAATGGAATATATGTGCTCATAACCATGACTCAAAATCGAATTACGTGCTCCATTTTTGGACCCTTCAGAATATTAGACAGACGTTTTGACCAGAAAAAAAATTACTTATCAACACGAAATCAGAGAATGATTCAACGAAAATCAAGAGCAAACACACATGTTTATTAACTATATACAATACGAAATTCATCGATAATAAACGTTTCTTTTTTTCTTCAATCAATATCAATCCCCGCCATCTATATCAAACATTCCCGACGCCTACTATGAACCGTGATAAATGACACTCGTCGAAGCCCATCGTTAATCTTCTCCTAACCATCCAAAATCTATATATAAACATAGACACTCCGAGATACTATCCAAACACGCATTCCACCGTGACGCCGTCTACGACGACGACGACCATGAACACCACATATATATCGCGTAGCCGGCGCCTCGTGGCGCTTTTTCGCGCATATGATATACTAATAGAATCGAAACGACGCAGTCAAGGCGAGAGGTGACCCAGTTTTTACTGCTCTCGCGTTTACACTTTCAAAGACATCCGCGCGCGATCGATTAAACGCCGAATGTTTGTCTCTCGAAAATAGCGATTTTAATGTTTCCGGGTGTATAAGAGAGAGCCGGCGGCGAACGTGTATAAAACCCCTCGGAGGAACGATATTTCAAGCGCCTTTTATGTTATCCTTAACGGCACGCGCGTGTGTGTCTATTATACCATCCCCATTACGTGGGTGGGCTTGCCGGGGCTGTTTACGTTTCCCGCCGCGCGGCCGCTGTAATACGGGTATATAGGTTCGTTTATTTGCGCGGAGTTTTCGCGTGGCGGTCTTGATTGTCGCTAATTAATTTCCATTGTTTTGAAGGAAAACATAGAAACGCGCAGGTGACGGAAGTCGTTTATACGAGCGCGGTTAAAAATAAGCCCCTCTCGACGACGCGTGGAGGCAGTGTAGTTCATTGTTCATTGCTACACTTTGAGCGTATGAAGCACATAATTTTTCGCAATTAGCCACGTTAATTGTATTCGAATTACACGCGAGGTGTTAAGATTACGAAACTTTTCGAAACGCCAGTGGGAAGTATGACAAATGGCTCTATTATGCACTGTTGCGAAATCTACACGTCAAGCTATATATTTTAGCGGCAAATAGCTCTATACACATATCCAAAAACTACATATTTTTAATCATCACAGAGCTATAAAAAGCGACCGCGGTTATTATATACACCTACGTTATAGAGTTATACTGCACCGCGCATATGTGTATGTATCTGATACCCGGCGAAAGCCAACATATATATATAATATAGACCGCGCAAGCGCTTAATCACTGCTGCTGCTGCGTTCGCTGTCTCTGGCCCACTACCAATCAATCAAAAGCCTGCACATGTGCATTATTATATATACATATATAAATTAATGCATCGAATCACATTGGGTCAACGACCTATCGCCTCGCGGCACTCCATCCTTGTGCTCATGCTGATGCTGCTGCTGCTGCTGCTCTCGTATACACCCACGCGACGACAGCAGCTCGCGGCAATGTCACGTCGTCGTCGTCACTGCAGTCACGGTGGTACTGCCACTCGCAAATTGCATAATGGACGTGTGTCTCTCACTCGGTCCCGCGTTGGCGCGTTGTTACCTATAGCGCGGTTGTTTTTCGCGGGCAGATGCTAATTTTGTGATTTAGGAGCGGAACAAAAGGGGCGAGAATATTTACGCGAGTTACTCGTGAAGGAGGGAGGAGAGATGGGGGATAGTATTTCGAGTAGACGAGGGCGGTCGAGGTATGCCGAAAATTCGAAAACAGAGTAACGGCCGGGTTTTTTTGGGGGGGGGGGTCAAGTGAAGAGTAGTGTGTGGAATGCTCGAAAGAGTGGCACGTGGTGTACGATGGGTGTACAGAATGGCGAATAGTTGAAAAGTGTCAAAGGATATTTTTTGTGTCGTGTGTTTTATTTTAAACAAATTATTTTGTTTATTCTCTGTTGTTCTTTTTTTAAATGTGATTTTCAAGTGTTGTATGTGTTTGTATTTACCATTTACAACCGCGGATACTCTATATACCACGACAACCAAAGTCCCGTATCTCCACTTATAACACTTCACAAAATTTCACACACTTTCTTCACCGACTAAAACAAAAAACTTTCTTTTCATTTCACAACAACACACGCGAATCCACCCCCCGCATCTTCATCACCAAGTATATGCACACAAACACTCGCGTGTAAAAACACTTGCGCGGCTATCGCGCGCGACAGGGTCAACGGTTACCGATGAGGCTATACTTTTTCACGGCCGACACAATACAGCTCGCTCACTCACCCGCGCGTCGCGGCGGTCAGGAAGGCACTGAACGTGTTGCCAGCCATCGCCGGGGATTAATATAAACCTCAAGGTGCGCGCGCGCGCGCAGAAAACCGCGTTCGAAGTTCGCGCGCTTCGTGCGAGCGTATAATTAGTAACGTCGAAGGCTGATTTGATGATGCGTGTGTGTGTGTGCGTCTCTTGAGTAACATGAGCGTGAGAGAATAGTGGGGGTGGGAGTCGACGTAGCGATCTCGCGTGTCGGTGACTCACCGTTAAACTCTCGCGTGTACGAGTTCGTTTATTTTCACGGGCGGTGCGACGAAGCGTTGTCGCTGTTGCGCGCGGCTTGAGATGTTTACCGGAATGGTAATGGAGTTTTTTTGTTGTGGGGGTAGAGAAGGGGAGTGCGAGCTTGCATTATGATCGTTTTAGATATTTGACTTA
The DNA here is from genome assembly GCA_900474315.1 of Torymus auratus. Taxonomy (NCBI): domain Eukaryota; kingdom Metazoa; phylum Arthropoda; class Insecta; order Hymenoptera; family Torymidae; genus Torymus; species Torymus auratus. The sequence continues at coordinate 73,233 of UXGD01000186.1, read as the reverse complement.
AGCTTAATTATTTAATTGAACATGAAATTAAGCAGTGGAAAAGAACCTTTAATATTTCCATTGTACCTATTAATTTTGCAGAAATACTTTGTATATTTTTGTTTTATTATTCGAATAAACTCCCACTGACTTTTATTATCTGCATGCAATGATCGTATAATATATTTTTCTCTTATTATTGTTCGTTCGCGTACAACGCGGTTTTATCTCGGATCGAGATATGCAGCATGAAGCTGACAACATTTAAAGCTTCCAGTCACGATATTTGCACGCCCGCGTGACCGCAATGTTAATATTCATTGCCATGGACATGCACGTCGTCGTGACTAAAAATTTTCAGGGTAGATTTTAGCTTGATGAATATTTTCGAAGGGCGCAAAATTATACCGCTTTTCTACCCACGAGCGCGAAATTCACGTGTCAAGCGTCGTAAATATTAAAGTTAATCAGACACGAAAATGTAAATAGGCTTTACAATATAAAAAGGTAGATAGGTACATTTTAAAAATAATCGTGACTGAAAGGCAAAGGACAAAAAAAAATTGGACTATGGTACTCACTTTTCTCATCATCGTAGTCCTCCCGGTACAGCACCTGACCGTCGTTCGAGTCCGTGTCCGAGTCCTCGCGTATCACGTAGGGCCTCGCGTTCTCCTTGTTCTCGTGGGTGTTGTGCAGCGCCAGACCGAACCTCCCCGGGCGACTGCTGCAAATCGAATCGAGCGTCAGTCTCACCTACACTGTCGTGCTTCTTTTTTGTTTTGTTTTGTTTTTTGGTCGATGGCCGAACCAATGTTCTAATATTTTCGATGGGTGTGGAGACTTTTTTGGTGATTCTACTTGTACGTTACAGTTTGGAAGTGCATTGAGTTGGATTAAACATTTTCATTTTATGTTGTTAGATATTATAAGTGCACAATTTTAATTTTGAATATGTGATAATAGGAAAATTTAGTATCGTTTTGGTTATACAAATAAGTTACAAGATATAATACTATGAAAGTGAGTATTTAAAATAGGATCGATTAAACTAGTGTATGTGCAGCATAGTAAATTTAATTGAAGATAAATAGAGTGAAATTACTACAAATTTTACTGTGAATTTTTTTATTAAAACAGTACTTTAATTCAGGAAAATATTGAAATATTAAATAGCAGTAATTTTGTGTAGTACAAGTAAAATTGAAGAATGAATATTTTATTTGGCGTTAAATATACAATATTTTTGATAATGTTATTCGCACATGAATAAGGAATGATCAGTTTGAGTGTAAATAAAATATTCATTTTTTACATTTAGTCACATATAAATTTGAAGAGATCACTAAAAAATGGAAACGATTGATAACTAAATGAGAACATGAAATCATGGTACGTGAGAGAGAGAGATCGAAATCGTTGAAAATGGGGTCCCTAACTTTTCTCATGCTTAAAAAAATCATATTCTCATGCCACATTTGAGAGGGGTAGGGGGGTAGGGGATATAAAGTGACCAATCGTAGAACATTAGGTTCCGCACGATCAACCGCACATCTATGTATTATATATAACGGATTCGCGCATGCTTTGAGAATATACAGAGGGTAGAAAAACGTATACAATCAAACTGAAGATAAAAAGAGTTGAGAGATAGAGACAAGAGAGGAGAGAAAGATATAGGCAGACAAGAGGAATACATTAAATTTCAATTGGGCAGCCGAATTACCATATTCTGATCCTAGATCTTAAATGAGGCCTTCTGGTTAAGCATAAGAAACATACGATTTTTTTCTTTTACTAGTGATTGAATACAATGTCATAATGGGCGAATGCACGAAAGCGTGATTCACTACTGTCTCTACACGAAACTCTATGCCGATATCGTATATTATACATTAGTATATGCGTAGCTATAATAAAGAAAAACTTGCTGGAACATTATTCGTTACATAATAATAATAGTAATTGATTATCTACGAATATACAATGACTGATGACTGAGAGTACTACTCGCAGATAGAGAGAGCGCTTCACAGGTTTACCTGAGTGATTGAAAATTAGGTCATGAGTATGCACATATACCACATACATATACAAAATAATGTCCCAGTCTAACAATGTTCGTTAACTTTTACTCGTAAAAATGGCATTGTTGTACGTAAAAGTTAAGACACCATTAGATGTTAATTATATTAAAAGTTTCCCAGTCGAAGGATTTCATCGATTCTTTCGTTAACACAAATAATATAATATGATCTTATAAAAAAGTCTTTGCAAAAAGTTAAAGAATTCAACAAATATTGAAATAGTGACAATAAAATAGATGTTATTAGAGTTAAAAAAGTATCAATAATTTAGATTATACACCCAACACTTATTTTAGCAAATAAATAGCTGTTTTATAATATTTTCTATCAATTGGTCTGCATTTACTTTTGACAATTTACAAATAACTGAAAATTTATGGCACGAAAATTTAACGACACTTCTTTGATCATTTATTAAAATTACATTAAAACAACCAGCAAATTTACCAACATTTTTCTGAAACTGATGAAACCCTTCGATCCCATCACCAGCCACACACCCCAACAACATCCCGCACCAAAAATAACCAACGCAATAAACCACGCTTTCTTCCCCCCACATTACGACACACGGTGACGAACGTACTTGAACGATGCGTGGAGCTCCTGGCGAAGCGTAAGCGGCCTGATCTCCTGGGTGGGCGTACTCTGAGGCGTACCAGGTCCGCTACCACCGCCGCCGGCGCCACCCTTCTTCTTCAGCGCGCTCTTGAGCGGCATCGCGTGGAACTTGGGCTCCTTAGCCGGGATCTCCTCGACCCGCGTCGTGTCGATCCCGTACATGTCGTCCTCGTCCACGTCGATATCCTCGTCATCTATATGCGTGTGTAATTCGCCCAAAGGCAGAATGGTTAGTTTCAGGCGGAGAATGTGTAACACAGAGAGGGTTGGGTGCGGATCGAGAGATTGTTTGTAGATTAATGGAGAGGAAGGAGGACGAAGTGGTGTGTGCTATATATATAAGGAGGTTTTGTGATTGGAGGTTGGGTGCTTGATTAGGGTGGATTGGGAAACAACGTCGCAAGGTTTTGGATTATATTGTGGTCCATGAAATTAGAATATTTAAGGCTATTTAATGTAAGTTACCTGTGAATTTGATTTATTCTCGAACAAAGAACCTTTTACGTTTATACTACTGTAGTGAATCTTAATTAATCGAGAAACTTTACGTTATCATTGTTACGGAAATTAAATAAATTAATGGAACATAGGTAAGAACTACTGTATTATTTATTAGCTTATTCAGAAACGTAAACTCGGAGACATGAGCACAAAACCATATCCGAAGGTCAGTTTTGCCACCGCGCGTCAATTCATTTATCACACTTCTTGTCCTCTCCCCGTTCCGTATCGCGATATACCCAACTTCCAACAATATACACAACTCACAATAGGCTCCCACAAGAAGTGACACCCCCTCGGAACTATGTTTTTATTAGCTCTGACAATACGCTCTCGAAGAAGATCACGATTACGAAACATAACATCACACATACTCCGAAACTTCCTCTCGCCGCGTTTATCTGATAAATTATCCAACTATTCATCACGGAAATTTTCCCTCCTTAATGGAGTCGCGTACTTATTACACTCGCGTCGACCAAACACACCTTATTTGTCCATCAATCGTCGTAGACCTCTTTTTGTGCGTCGTCAGCGCAACTTACCGTCATCCTCGCAGTCGAGAAGTGGCATCTGCTGTTGCCTCTGCCGGCTGATGAGGGTCGGACTGGGCGAGCTGAACATCGGCGGTGGAGGTATCGGGCCGATCTCGCTCAGCGGTATCGGCGGCTCCGGCAGCTCCGAGAGCATCAGATTCTGTGGGTAACATCGCTCTATGACCTGCTGCTCGTCCTGGCCCGAGTGTAGCACCCCCTTTTCCGCTGTAAACAACAACGATTTGTCGATTAATGAACGCACTTTTTTTTCTCATCCTCTTAAATGGCCATGTTCGCGTGTTAATGGGCGGATGGCACAAAAATTCAGAAATCATTATTCGAGAATGCGAGATGCTATATAGAGGAAGGGTTTTTGTTTTTGTTTGGGGGAATGGTGAATCGATGAAATGGGGTGAATAATGGGGTCGTTATGATTTTAGGAAGCGTATTATATTCGGTTCAGTTGTGCGAATAATGAAGAGTATTTACTGACGAATGTTGGGACATTAATATAGCATTTCGCATTCCCTTCAACACCATTATGTAAGCAGATTTACAGAGGTTGTATTGTATATTGTTTCGCAATATTACGCAATTTTCTACGTAATTTTGCTTGATGGTCGTTCGAATTACGTTTGAATTATCAGTTTTAGAGGTACTTAACTATACATAATTTGAAGAGTATTTGCAAACTAATATTGTCCAATAAAAAGATTATTTGGAAATTATGGTGTTAAAGTACCTTTTAAAACTATTGATTTTTCAATATTATTATTACACTGTATATATAGAGTTAGTAGATATATAAATAAAGTTATTTAATCAAATACTGTAAAACCAGACGAGGCAATACACTCTAAGAAAACACTTTCGAAATTAGTATACCTTATGTATAGGAATTAGAAAGTTCAACATTGTTTCACTGAAGTATACAACTAGCTACGAGGCAAATTCAATTTAAGTAGTTATCCAGTTAGTAAGTAAAAGTCAATATAATCGTTGATTGGATCGATCTAAAATCGATCGACAACTCGTGTACGTGTTAGTTGGGTAAGTATAAAATCGTATTATCAGCATTAAAAAACAAAACAAAAAAAAAATGTCACCAAGAAACCCTTTTCGTACAACTACAAGGTATTTTTCTTCTTTTTTGTACTGCAATGTGTAGTTATATGTCAATACTCTGTGCTCGAGTTCTGACGAAGCTGATAAACAAGCAATTTTATTTTTTTCGATAAATTAGAAAACCTTGAAGCATAAATTATAAACGCAACGCAATTATTACGGTGTCCGTCACTTGACACAAAGCAATTTCAAACAATGAACACCTTATAGTATGTTTAAGGTAAAATCAACTGAAGGTATAGGGACAGGAGAAAAATGATTAAATGCAGTATTTATTTACAGGTCGTATAAAAATAAATAATGTAGTTTCGTTATAGCATTAAAATAGTTTTTATGCATATTTTGATGCTAATAATAATCTTTACAAAATTAGTTTCTGTACATATAATAGTAAGCAGGAGGAAAACATTCTGGGAATTATATATCTAATAAATTTACCTTCGACGATAAAAGATTCATGAAAAAATAAATTATTGAAAGAAAGTACGCAACGAAACTTCGAAATTAAAATTTCATTCATATACGATATTCCTTCAATAACCACGATAAACTTTCAAAATTAACAAAACTTCAAAGCCCCTTTATGCATCTCAAAATTTCCCAAAGCAAATCCCCCCTTTTACTAGACCAACTTTCCCTGGTGCATTCCCAACTGCAACCCCCATCACCATCTCCCACCCACCCGCCACTCATCGTCTGTTCTCAACAAGCCTTTCGCCGGCGCATCTCCTAACCTGCGGTCTCCTCGGGCGCAATGTAAGCGCATGCTTTGCCGCGCTCGCTAACGATCGTCACGCGGGGCGGCTGAGAGTTGCCAGTTCCGGCGTTGGGGTTGAGCCGCCTGGGCGTGCCCAGTCTACCGCCCGTGTCCAGAGTATTGGGTCGGTTGGCTTTCGGCGTCTCCGTCGTCGTCGCCGCGTGGTGGTGGTGGTGGTGATGGTGGTGGTGATGCTCGCCAGCACCGTTGCTGGGTGACACGGCGTTGCCTGTGCCATTGCTGCTGCAGCTGCTGCCGCTGTCGCTCTTGTCCTTTTTCGGCTCTGAAACGAGGAAAGCCGCGCGCACACGGCGGCAATCGGTCTTCAGTTGGTTCTACGGGCTTATAGTAGCTTTGGCCGCGAGTATCGCGTGTCGGTTAGTGCGGTTTTTTATTGTCTTCCTTCGGGGGGTTAGTAGTAAGCGCGAGATAAAGGTCGACGGTTGTAATTGAAGCGAGTAGTTGAAAGAGTTGAGGGTAATGCAAAAATTGGGTATTTATATAGATTATTATTAAATTCTGGGAGGACAATAATTTGGGACACTCGAAATAACGAAAATTATAATTAAAGTTTTGCGAAAACTTTGAAAATACAAAATTTAATTAATACTTCCGGTGACGCAGATGAAAAAATTTTAAACATAGCAAAAGTTATATCCTAAATGCGTGCTTTTCGAAGTACAGCGTGGTTAAATAAAGATCGTGAATGCGTGACTGTTGCTTCTAAACGTGAATGAATGCAACGTGTCCAACAATATTTACACATATTCACGATGTTTATTTATAAAAAGTATCAAAATAACGAGGAGGCAAAAAAGAAACGAAAAATATAACATAGCGTGCACTCAGACAATTTATCACTGGAATACAAACAAACTAGATAGCCAATCTCTGCTGTCAACAGAATTTATTTCTGTATCATTCGTATATAAGTGATGTCGATTCGGAAAAAGTGTCGACCTTGCCGTTCATTCCCCGATAAGCGATTCATGCGATACTCGGAACTGTTTTCAAACACAGCTGTACGCGCTATCGACGGGGGAAAATCCAAATTCCAGTAAAACGTTAAAGCGTTTCCCCCCGGCACATAATAACCGATTACGAAGAAAACTAATGAAAACTGTTTTTCTCCGCAATCTTTAATTAAAAATATTGCAATAACAAGGGTTTACATAAACAGCAAAATAAGGTACATCCAAAGGTACACGTATACATTCATTTACATAATACAAAAAAAGCTCCTCTTAGCACAACACAAATACCGAAAAACTATCTACACAATTACAACACCCAACTATGTCCACCGTACTCCATTATCTATATACCAACTACACAGCCATTCCACTAAAACGAAACAAAAAAAAAACGTCAACAAAATTTATCACTGCGACATCCCCTAGCTTTCCTCACTGACTCAGCCTTCCCAAAAAAAAAACTATCGGAGCCGAAAAAAAAGTAACGAAAAGAGGCGCCTCTCCCTGCCACTCAATAATTAGCGGTCACTGGCCATGCGCGAGCGGCCACAATATGTATACGAGGAAAATGCGACGCGGCGGCAGCAAGCCGCTTGGCCGCGGGCCCAGATGCCAAGGTTGCGCCGGTCCAGAGAGTAGCTCGGCTCTCGTTATCGACGTTGCAGGCGCAGGGAGTATGCTGCTGCCGAGCGAACGGCCGCGAAAGTTCTCGTGCATTTGGAGCGAAGTCGTTGACGAGTGTAGAGAGGGAGAGGAGATTGGGTTTAGTGGAGAGGAGTTGGAACGCGTTATTGTTTTGGCCGATGATGGGTTCCGTTTAGTGTGGAGATGTGTAGGAAAGTTGAGGTGACATTGTTTCGGAGTTTAAAAAGTAAATCTTTTTTTTTTCTTTTTAATTTTCTTAAGTGCAGGGGATTTAATATTGGAAAATTCGAATGATTAGTTTATTTTGTCGATACGCGTATTTGATTATTGATAGACGTTATTACTTAATTGAATAAATACTGATGAATTCAGAGAGAGAATTGTTTATTCACTTCTACAGATTAATTAAATTTCAATAAACTAAAGTGATTTCAGTTGCATACAAAAACGCGCATTTTTATGTCTATATAATACCAAAAGGAATTCAGTTTAAAACATTTATTTATCAAAAAAATTCCCAACCGAGAGCGAAAATCGCCAAAGTATTTATCAGCGAAAAAATGCGCCGAATTCGCCAAGTGAAATCCTCTCCATCGTCCTCTCTCGAGTATTTCCCGAAAACATCAACACAGTTCACTAACTACCGATATTTCCCCACCGCAATTCCAAAAATCTTCCTTAATAACAAAAAAAGTGATAACCTGTATCGGAAATTCTCCTAAATAATACACAACCCCACCGCCCAATCGACGTATTTCCAAAACCTCGCCCGTTCTCCAATTACTCGTATAGCCTCTAACTCGAATTCCGATTCAAATGGTTACTTTGCACGCCTATGCTTCTCTCTCTCTCTCTAGAGCCAATCGGCGCGGCTATTCGCTTGTTTGAATGAAAATCGAGCGGCCGTATATATACACACGAGCGCGCGCGCGAGCTCACGGATTTTTCGCATTTCTCGCGCGCTGGCCGCGCGCCAAGTCGATTGCGCCGACGAGCGAGTGCCAAGCGCGAGTTGCGAGGTAGAGAAGCAAATATATATAGGACCATGATGACTCGATATCGAGATGAGAAGGTACGGGAATTACCGGGCGGCGGAAGTAGAGAGATAATGGGTGGGCGGATGGGTTTGATTTTAAGGGTGGAAATGGAGTTTTCGAATTGGTATGGGATTTTGATAGGATTTGAATAGGGTAGAGAAGGAAATTCGTTAGGATTAATCAGTGGATTGGAATGATATGATAAGGGTGAAAAGAAGAGTTCATGGGGCATAATAGCAGGGATTATAAAAATAGCGTAACCGCTGTTGCGCCAATTCATCAGTCTAAGTCTATTACCATTTATACTAATAAAATTATTCGTAATTAGTTTACCTTGTTTTTTTTATAAAATATAAATAATAAAACTTTTCACAAAACTTTGTTTCCCCAGTTATAATAGAAGTAAAACTTACTTGTTACTTCATTAGCCTCATTAATTAACAAAAAAGCATAAATTCAACGTATATGAAGTTTTTCAAAGTACCATTCATTTTCCAAGAATACTTTTATATGAAAATTTTACATCAACTAATTAAACCAAAGTATAAAATCGTTAGAGTTTTTAAAATTACTTTTAAAATATTATCGCCGGTTCCAATAGAGTTGAAATTCCAGGAGATTATTAGAATACCTGGCCGATATAATCATTATAAAAATTCTATTAAAAAACCTCAATATTAAAATTCTACAGCATACAATAATTATTATCATCATTATTTTTTCATTCTCCAACATATTTAATTTCCGTATACCGCAGAGACATCTACCAGTCAGCGTAAAAATCACCGCGACAACAGACGCGAAACAACCTCAGTATACATCAACAGTTCACAGATGTCACTGCCGCGCGTCCCCTTACATCTTCATATAGAATCACACGAAAAGAAGAAGAGGAAGAAAAAAAAACACGAAAAATCACTTACTTCTACAGCAGAGCAACTTTCTCAACATTTACCCACGTAACTCCACGTACAATATTCCCGCTATAATATACACCACGTTCAGCCACTCGGTCGCAGACCTCTAGCCACCAATCCACCGGCAATTTCGCCGCTCAACCTCCGGGTATCCATCACTCTCACGACACCCCGCATATCCCGCACACTACTACTACTACTACTACTAGCACATCTCGCCTGCCGCGTCCAATTTGTCATCAGACAGCTAGCGCGCGTGTGGCGCTCTTTCTCGCCTCCGCGTGCTAATCCTATCCCCGATCGACACGTGCCATCGTCGCTTGCGCTATATAATACTTGCCTCGCCAGTTTAGCCCGACGATGCGTCCCATCGTCGTCGTTCTCTAATCGAAGCGTTTTCACGCGTGGCTCGTGAGATACTGAAGCGCAGCGATGCGCGATCTATACTCTCGCGGAAAACCCCTGATGCGGCGAGCAAGAGCGCGCGTTGTGTATATACACACATTAGTGTGTACTCTCAAAATAGTCCGCGGGGAAGCCTTCGCGGTTTCTTTGACGCCGGCGCGGCTATCCTTGTGGTGGGAGGGCGCCTCGGTTATTTCGCAATATGCGAAAGCTTTCGTATACGTTTGTCGCGGTTATAATTTGGATAATCGAGAGTGGGAAGAGTATCATATGCCGCGGGTTCTGTGTTTGCGTGGGAATGTATATACGTACACGACACTGCGCAGTGCATATAATGTGTTTATATGTGCAGTCTTGCGTTGCGCTTCCGACTGAATCATCGGAAATACCGAAACTCGGACTCACTACTCGGTAATGCGCTACCAGAAATAACCGCAATTCGCCATCTATGGTAGGTAGCAACATCCGCGGAAGTTGCAAAATCCGTAATTAATCTCCGTTAAAAAAGATATAATAATGTTCAACCTTCCTTTAATCCACCGTTCGGAAGAAGAAAAAAAGAAAACACGCCTCACGGCTTTACGTCGCATTCGTCTTGTGTGGAAACAGCAAGCCGATGGTATGTTTTGACTGGCGCGGAATGGCGAGGTTGGATCATCGCGCAGTTTAGTCACCCGCAGGCGCGCGCCTATGTTTGCGCCGCCACATGAAATGCCGAGCAGAGGAAGCTTTATATATATGTATGTGTGGGGATGGAAAATTCGGCTACAATGAATTTTCGGAGCCGTGTGGGTGTGTATTATATTGTGTCAAGGTGAGCGCGGGGGAGAGATGGTGATGCAACGGTTCTTCGAATTGTTTGTATATTGACAGAGAGATCTCGTATATTATTTGGCGCAGAGACGATGTTCCTTTTTATGATTCCTTAATAGCTTTCGCGTTCTGAGAATCATAATAGCGTAGCGAAATATTTTCTCGAGTTTTCCTTTTGAAGTTGTTTATAAAATAGTCATGCCTCGTAATCAAAATAATATACCAATTGTTTACTTTTCAACTTTAAGAATGTGTATAAGTATACATATAAATCTGTAAAAAAGTGTTTTGATTATTTTTTTCGTTTATACAACGTCTACCTTTCCTTCCCAAAGCTATCATTAAACCAAAAATGAACATCCGCCAACCATCCAACGAAAAATCCTCAAACCCTTGCCCCAGCTCGCCCAGTAATTTTCCTTTGAACCTTTGACAATCTACACCACCAAAAAGAGCCCCTTTCCACCTCCCGCATATCCTCATCTCTTCAATCCACCCTCCGCCAAATTGACACAGATTCCTCGAGATGGAACTTCCGTGTTATAGAACAAAAAAAAACGAGCCGACGAAATAAAGACAAAGTGGCGGCGCGCTCGCGAAAACAGGCACGGCGCGATCAATCATACTACCTCGTGGTAGTAGGGACGACGACAAGAAAACACACGAAGATATCGCACAGAGAGACGATGTGTATACATAGTAGTAGTTGGCTCCCTCTCTCTGCATTTCGCGTCCCGAGCACGTCGGGTGCGCAATGCGGCGCCAACACCGCCACTGCTGCACGAATACGACGGCAGCAGCCTAATCTTGGTCGGTGCGATCTTGTGCGCTGATTTATAGAGGGAGAGAAGAAGAAGAAATGCCAGTGACTTCGCCGAAATGTCCGGATTAATTCGCGTGGGCGAGGCACTGATAAGGGACTGGTCGTGGCGCGGGAAAGAGGCTGTAAATATTTATGGCTCTGGTTTGAATAAAATGCGCCGCGAACAAGAAGTGTGTATACTATACGTACGTTTCGCTGAGCAGATTTTTTTTATGAATGGGTACGAAGATAAAGGAGTTTTATGGTAGTGGAGATTTTTTTTATCGATGCTTTAGTTTTCTAAAATTGATGGGATGATACTTGAAAGTGGTTGGACATTATGGTTACCTCGTGGTGCAATTTCTTTATTTACATAAAGGCTACTTGTATTTCATTTGGTAGTTTGGTGATTGTTTTATATCATTAAAACGAAGAACAATATAGGATTATAATCTTTGGTCATAGAAATCATTCAAATTCGTTATGACAATGCACTAAATTTCCACTGAATTATACCCGATGAAAGTCAAATAACTGTTACTCAATTCAAACGTTTATCTAAACTCCCACCATAATTTACTCAAGTCCATACGCGAATTATGCTTATCATAAGTTCCACTACGACTTCCACCACTACAAAGTTTCCATAGTATAAAATAATAATATTACTGCAAAACTTCACATACCAATCTATAAACCTTCATTATATATTACAAAAATAATCTTCACTCCGACCAAATCATTCCAAACAATGCCTGCTTTCACCGTTACCTTTTATCCTTCCCTTTGAACTCCCGCAGTAGTGTAATTTTTATCGGAACAATTTCCCTGTGCACACGCAAGAATAAGGGCGCACGCAGATAAGCAAACTGCTCCTTTTTCAATGCAACGACTCGCGCGCCCATTTATTTTTTCGCTCAGACAATTTCCTTTGTCGGCGTGAAACGAGAGTGCGAGCGAGATAGAAAGAAAGAAAGACGCATCTTCAGTATATCAAAGAGAAAAAGGGAGAAACGTGCGTATATACACGGTAAATGCGAAGAAAATTATCGCAGCGCTGACGTAATTATACGTACGGTGGCACGTGCCTAAATATAATCTCACGCGGCCGATTATACATTTACTATCGCGCAAAGATTAACATATTATCGAATGCATCAGGGCTATAATAAGCGTCTCCGATGAACAGCCGTGTGATTAATTCTCTTCCATCGATTGATCGTATAACAGTGTTTTCAGTTATTTCGAGATCCCCTGACCACCGCGTACTACTGCTGTGACGCCACCGGCGATCGTCCCCTGCGCGTGTATTTGTTTTACAGATATTTACTTATCTAGCGTAGATATTAGCCTTGAGCGACGGGGTTATTGATAACCGATTCGCTGCGGAGAATTTTCAATATCCAGCGCGCGTGACGTATTTATTTACGCCTGCTACGATCGTGACGTTATTTTTTCACGTATATGCTTACTTACAAGTATAAATAAGATATTTCAATTCACCTCTACAATCATCTCACCCATATACAAAGTAGAAAAATCATTTTCCAATTGTGCCCCTTTAAAATAATTACACTCTTTATACCCATAGCGATAGTCGCGTCCAATTACCTCGATCGCACCTTCTCAGAGACATATACGTCCCTCCTTGCACACCCATCACCTCCCCCTGCTCCTTTATAGAAGAGAAAACGATCCATTTCAACGGGGCGCTGCCAAGACACTTTCATTTACGCGCGCGCCTTCCCTCCCGAACCAATTTAGCAGTCGACCGGTGGACTGAAAAATAGACGAGCGTTGCGCTCGCAGTCGATATTTCTGACGTGCGAGCTGGCATGCAATAAAGGTGGAAATGACTATACACAGCTATGTGTATATAGCGCATTGTTTACGGGCCGGCCGTTGAGTTTTCGAGGATGCTTCCGTAGCAGGCACGGCGATACTTCAGACGCAATTTCAGATGCATTTCACTGCGCGAGAGCAGCGTGTAATTTACACCGACGAGAGATACCGCCGCGCTTTTATTATCAGCCCGCGATTTTTCCCGCCTCGGTCGGCTCTTTCTTCGTCCTGGCTATTGAACGAAGACTCTTTATTGTAGAAGCCGCGAGCGGCGCGTTCTGCGCGTGATGCTATTTAATGCGCGTTGTGGGTGGGTTTTGTAATATTTATTGCACGTTATTCTGGTTTCGAAATATTATTTTCTTATCGCGGTTCTGCGGTGAGTTTCTGTTCGATTGATTGACTTATATATGTAAGTATATGTGATTGTTTAATGCGGGAAGAACCGAATAGTTTTCGTTCGAATAATAATTACGTCTCAAATTAGAACGGTACTACAATACACGGCCTAATTATAGAACACTTCATTTAATTGTTTATCAGGGGAGGTCGATAATTGTGTGGAAATTATGCAACGCGCATACATATTGAATGAATATTATAATGACGCGCCGCCCACGCGAACAGCCAATATTACGATCATAATGAACCACCTTAACGCGCAATACCACCACCCCGAAAAACCCCGAAAAAACGTTACCTTGATTATAAACTTACCGCCTCGACGCATTCCCACGCTAATTGCAATCACCCTTTTACAGCCGCTCTGCGAAATACAGAAAACTGGCAAAAGAACCTTGCGTGGTAATTACGCGCAGCAGCTTTAACCGCCTTATGCCGTATAATTAACGGAGTAAACCCGTCCGAATCGACGTTCAAGTATAACTACATAACTTCTCGAGGCTCCGAGGCGTAGTAATGCAATTTCCCTCGTCCGCGCGTGAACGAGATTTTAGCTGTTATATGCGAGTGGCTCCCGCAGAGTTTTGCGCCCGTTAACAATGTACAAGGAAGGGAAATCCTCGTGAGCTGTGTAGGTGTATATATACGTGTGTGCGTTTTCACTGGCAAGAGGTTGCGTAACGTCGCGTCGCAGGATATATAATGCGGCGCGTGGGGACAATGGGGGTACGGCGCGCAAGAGACCTTGGGAGTTGAGTGGAAGATTTGTTAACGAGGAGGGGGAGGTATGGCAATGTGGCACGACGACGATTAGACTTGGTTGTGGGAAAACAAGGTGTGTGTGTTTGCGAGGGTGGCTGTTTTGATGTGTGCGTATATAGAATAGCAAGGATGGTAGCGCGCAGTTGGGGGTTAATAATGGAAGAGTGCCAAGAGCGGGCTTGATTATATTAGTGCGGAGAAATGGTACGTGCTTTTGTAACGGTTATAGCTTCGCCGTTAATTGTTATGGGAATTCGGTGAATTTATGTTTTTTTTCTTTATCTTTATCCATAACCGTGATTCTGTGTTGAAGCAGAGACCTCGCTAACGGGTGTAGATGTGCGATGTCTGTTTTTACTGCTGTGGTTGTACGTCGCGAGAGATCATCCGCGAGGTGTATATGTATAGAAACGAGAGAAACAAGAGGCGCGCTGCATTTAAATACTAATCCGTAGGAGTGTAAATGGAGGATCATCCGGCGGCCCGGTGAGTTTAGCCCAGCAACGCCCGCAACTCGCGAAACCTGTTGGTTATAACGAGAAGAGAAGAGCAGCGGTGTGGCATATAGCCTTTGGATCGGGGATTAAGTTTCAATCTCTCTCTATCTGCAAGCTGGGTTTACGTCGACGAGGGTGTATCGCGGTGCTTTTTATTGTGACTCGTGTTCGCGACATTGCGGTGTACATTATAAATCGTGTTATTGTATAGCGTTAGGAAGGTACGTGGTAAATATTATGGTGTTTATAGTGTGCAATCGATTAGTTCATACTACTTCTCAGTAGTGTCGATCAGCAGTTGACCCGAGCTTCTTCGGCTCAGTCCAAAAGCTCAAATTCTATATAGCCAACTATTCCGGGGCAAACTTGGAGCTAAGAACCTTCGAGAGTTTACTATGTAACTTGGCTCTTTGAATCGGGCTAAATAAACCCTATCCGCAGGGCTAATTATCGACTCCTTGCGGCGACCGACTTTGATGCTTTCATTAGATTTGAAAAAAAAAAAACTGTTCACTTCTTCGACTTCATATATATATAAGCTTGGCGATCAAATTATCTTCAGTGATAATACGAGCAATCTTATATAACTCAGCGCTCAACTATATACAGTTTCAAAAATCATTATCATAATGGGAATCCAACAATACAGCAGCCAGTGCGCCATAATCCGGCACTTTATTATCCAAATTGAACACGCCAATTCGCAATCGCGAACGTCGAATTCACTCGGCTCGAATAATAAGCGATAAATTTCCGCAGTGTCACGGTCAAAGATTCTCGCCCACTCGGCTTCCTCGCTATATGCGGCATATATCCGCGATAAATATCCAAACAACTGCCGCGAGAGGGAAAAAAAGCAGCGGAGGCCACGCAAAAAGATATTCTCTCTATACCCAGAAAAACGAGGGGAAAAAAGTCGAGCAGCTGCGTGTGCTGCGGTGAGCCACTTTCTCTCGCGTAGCAGCGAGCGAGTTTAATTTAATCCTCACTGTGCGTGGGACGGAAAGGAGTAAAAAGGATTGGGGAGAGAGAGAGAGGGGGAAATCAATGGCGATAATTGCGCGCGAATAACGTATCATTAGACGCGCGCGGACCGGCTTGGAATATTGAAAAGTGAAGGAGATGGTGTGAAAGAGAGAAAAGAGGGATATAAAATCGATGCGCGTGCAGGCGTGAGCGAGGTTCTCTTTGTCGCTGAGATTAATGGGCGCGAGAGCCATGAATCATACTCGCGGTGAACAATGCCGATCGATGGGTATAACAAAACATCAAGCTGGATCGGTGTGCTGGACGATTGATGCGTGTGTATATGCCCGACTGCAGTGCGGGTAGGAATCGAAATTTGATGCTATATGGAGGGAGAAGAGATGGTAAAATGATGCACGTGGCCGTGTATGATGACTTTATTGTGAAACGATAAACGAGGATTTTCGGTTCATTGTAGAGAGAAAAAATTATTTTTTATACCGGAAAGTGTTTGTCATATTTTCACTTAATTTAAGAGTCACTTTTTGTTTGATTTAGTTAAAAAAAAGTAAGTAATATTTAGTTGTTTAATGCCAGTTTGCGTAACATAATTAGAAAAGTTTTCTTGCAATTAATAACAAAATTAGGAGAGAGGCGTTGGGTACGGTCGGCTGTATAAGTTTGCAATTAGCATCGTTAAATACTTTGTGTGCTGCGAAAATTATTTAACCCACGATTCAGACTCAAATTTTCATTTAACTTTCGAATAATCTGCAACAGTAAACAAACGTAATTTGCATACACCCAGAAATCCCTCAAAGTTCGCTAATGAGAAAGTTCACGATAAATATATTTTACACATACATATATTTTAAGTGCGGGCAAAATATGCATGAAAAGGGGGCCAAATCTGCGTTTTGTACTTGTTTATATATACGAACATAAAGTCGCACGGTTCTTTAAAAAAAATTTCTCTAAATTGTAATTGCTCCATGGTATAGTTTCGAAAAAAGCCGGTGCAGTTTTCTGAATGAAAAGACTAGAGCAATTTGTATATTCCGCGGCCTGAAACAAGGTAGCAGTTCTGCAGATATTCTAATTACGCTCGCTCGGTATCGTCAGGTAAGTACTACGATGTTGCACATTGTGAGAAGAATTTCGCCCTCTCTTTGTCTCCTCTCTCTCTTCCTCTTTCGTATTTTGCTCCTCTTTTCCTCTCCCAAGAGAAAAAGAGACAGAAAGATTCTTCTCAACTAGAACCGGCTTTCAGTAAAGTCCAAGCTCTCTCTCTCTCCCATATACGCGCGCGCCTTTTTTCTAATTAACATCCACACGCGAAGCCGGGTAGAAACGTGAGGGAGAGGGAGAACGAAATCCGATAATAGCGACGGCGGCAGCAGCAACGGTGGCTCGGAGGTGAATATCACGGATGCAATTAGCCGTAGTTGTGCCGCGCTGCGCGCTGAGGCGAGAAGGGGACCGAGGAGGAAAAATGCGAGATGGGAATTTTCTCCGCACGGCTCTCTTCGCCATTGCTGCCTTTTCACAGCTGCGCGGCGCTATTACTTCTCTCTCCCCCTCTAGCACGTGCGCGCCATTTCTCCGTCTCTTCTTCTTCTTTTTTTATTTCGCGTAATGAATATTATTCCGCGCATCTGCTCGCAATCGCGCGCGAGTGGCGCGGCCATTCTGGAGTTTTCAAACATTAAATTTCTTTGGGGTGATTTTGCAGCTTGGGCTTTCCAACTTTCGAGAGGATGCATTTTATAGAACGCATCGTTTCTTGAATTTAAGATCGTAAAAATTAGCAAAAGTTCGGGTTTTGTTGATGGGCACTTTGGCAAAGTTAATTGGGGTTTTTCTAATTCCACGAATATAAGTATGATTCAAATGAAAAGTTATCTATAAGTACACATATTACACAACTTTTACAGTTATCCACGATTCGCTAAAACAACGAAAATAATAATCTCCTCCACAAATCACCGTGCCATTCAATTAGTCTGCCTTCGACCCCAGACCACACCCACACCTCCCTTCCCATCATCCACCGCAAAAAACACCTCCTTCCATCCCACCGTTCAACCCATAAAATTTTGCCGAACCCAGCCGTCGAGCTGTACGTACGGCAAACGGAAAAACCCGTCGTAAAAAGGCCCTCTAACAGCGAACTTCAATTTCCACTCAGCGCCGCCATTCTACGTAACTTTCAGCGCGCTGCCGCCGGCTTTCATTGCTGCTGCAGCAGCCACGACGACGACGACTTGAGCGAGCGCGGGATACGTGAGTAGAATTTCATGAAAGCGGTGGTGGTGGCACTATACACCGCCCCGATGGTTTCGCGAGAGGCAAGAGAGACGTGGCTTCGATTCGTCGACGCTCGCA
The DNA here is from genome assembly GCA_900474315.1 of Torymus auratus. Classification (NCBI taxonomy): domain Eukaryota; kingdom Metazoa; phylum Arthropoda; class Insecta; order Hymenoptera; family Torymidae; genus Torymus; species Torymus auratus. Next base: position 55,180 of record UXGD01000186.1, on the reverse strand, counting down.
GAATGCGCGAAACATTTTTACGGTTAGGAGGTGGTGGATATACGTGTGTGGGCGAGGATGCGCGGTTTAGATGGAAATTGACAAAATGACGGTCGTCGGGTGGAGCGAAATGTTCCATTTAATTTTCTTCTTTTTTTTTAAGTACAGCTTTGTGCGAGGTAACTATTTCTACTTACGGATGGAAATGTTTTGCAAGTGAATATTTATGCTTTGTGATGTAGTGTAAGAGTAGAGTATACGAAATTCCTCGCCTGGTTTTGATGTTAAGCATAATTAAAGTCTTTGATATAACGAACGTTGCTTGTTTTCTGTGTAAAAGCGAAAATAAATTCCTTTTCAGTATTACAGTGTGTATCGCCAAAATAAGAACAATTATTGTGCGTTTTTAATTTATATTCCATTAAAAGCTTCATTTTCGTGCACATATTTCGCCCATATATTTCATATCAAACGTGAAAGCAAAGTCGAAAGGCGTGGGCCACACGTTGCTTATTTCAATATATTTGTATATTGCGTTTGATTAAATGGCGACCCGATGAAAGCCATTGGCTTCGAAACTCAGCAAATGCATATATATTTTGAGGCCGAAAATTCGTCGTGTTTGCTTTTGATGGCTACTTTTGGCAATTAATACCACAAAAAGAAATGGAAAATACTTTTAACATTGTATAGCCGATTAGTCCTTTCACCGATACACGCTGATTTCAATTCCCCCAGCGGAAGTGCGTGGCCGTTACCTTCGATAGTCAACGCGTGCACTTTATTAAGCGAGGTCTATAAAATAAAGCGATATGCGAGAGAGTCCGGGTAGGAAATGAATTTTCCTAACGCTCCCTCGAGGTTAGAGCGTAAATTCTCAAACGCGCGCTTACATATACACACATACATACTCCCCCCTCTCTCTCTCTCTATTCGACCTCTCCATAGTCGCGTATACGATAAGAATTCACTTTCATAGATGCAGTTTCACTTTAAGTTCTGAAATCATCTCTCTCTCTCTCGGGAGTGTATTAAGTCTGTTATTTTATGGATAAACTAGCGAAGCTCTTTCGCAAACATATTTAATAACTTTCTCGGCAAATATTTTTGCAGTACTTTGAGGGTACTTTATTGCGATAAAATAAGTAAATATACTGCGCTATAGAAGCTATCGTCAAAATTCCAACCTTCGAGCTTTTCATATACTTTAACTTCACATAAAAAACGTGATATCGTACGTATTAAACAAACATCTCGAGACTCAGAACCCAGATCGTCAATAAATTTCCTACTTCGCCTCTTTTTCTAAACACCTTCTCCACAAAACTATACACACACAGAGCTCGAAATTTTTTGTTCTCGCTTGTAACAAATGAAATGCGCACTAGCAGCAGCAGCAGCGACGAACATCTCACCTCCCATATACAAAGCGCTAGGCCGCATTGAAATCAAGTGCAGCCCGTCGTCGCGTGCACACAACGGCCGTGTGTATATAAGTAGCGCGAGTTGCAGTTCGCCGCAGCCGCGACGGCGGCGCATCTTTGTCGCAAGTTTGCGCCCCTTTGTCTGCTGCTGCGTGCACGGCGTCTCATTGATAATAATGTGCGCGCCAAAGTCTGGCTCGCGTTAATAATGCATTAAGTTTTCTATGACTGCGGTGGAAGGTGAGATGTTGCCGGAGATGGATGAATCAAATGCGAAGAGGTGGTGGTGGTTTTTTTTGTGCTGAGGGTATAGTTATATATAGAATTTTGGGGTTAATGGGAATGCTTGAACTGAAATGGTTTTAATAATCTATAAATTGAAATATCACATATAACGGCGTCCACCTGATTGAGCTACTTCGGACTAATTATTAGCTCGAAGAGATCAAGAGAGCCGGAAACGTTGTAATATATTTGCGCCTTAATTAACGATCGCTTGTACACACGCTTCATAAAATAATGATTTAATTAGCTCAATACGCTACATTTTTCCACGTTTACTAATGAGAATGATCGGCATTATAAATTATAGTACCCTTGACATACTCTATTGCAGGTTTAATTGGATGTAAAAGCTTCCAGAGCGCGCGGGGTTGAATCAAAACTGCGAGAGCCGCAATTAAAAATAGTTCACGTTACACTATATATACGTACACGACGCGATTTTTACGAGAGAAGGAACGAGAGCATGCAGCCTATATACCGCACCACAGGTCGTATTAAAATAAAATTGCTTAACGCGCAAAGTCGTGCATGCACATATTTCGGGATATAACCCAGATATACATCTGAGCGAAGACCAAACTTTAAAATAGGTCGATCGCTGCAAAAGAACATCGCATCTCTTTTGCTCTAATTTTCATCGAAATCCAATGATTATTAAAGAACGCATGTGCCGCCGTCGCACTTAATTCGCGAAATCCGATCCTCGTGCTCCGACGTGGCGTACGTTTTTAATAGACGTTGGCGTGTGTGTACGAGCGAAATTTTATCGCGGAAACCGGAAATTCCGCAGCCCGCCGGGAATTTGTTTTGAAATATTAACGACGCCGGAACGCGAGCGCGTTTAATGTTTTCGCGCGATTAAAAGAGCGCGTGGGTGAGGAAACTCGATAAGGTTATGTCGGCGCGAACAGCGGCGGAAAAGTTATCGAGTGGGAAAACATTTTTGGAAAACAGTCGATATACTTTTTCGATAATAAACTCTTGCGCGCGGCTGGATTGCGTGGGCGTGTGTTTTACGCTCGGTTACTTTGCGCGCTTGAATTTCGAAGGCAATTAATTTTCGTATTTGCGAAAATTTCATCTCGGTGAAATTTCGCCAAAACTAATTGAATGAAGTTTGGTTTTCATACATCGTCGGGTGTTTTGATTAAAACCGTCAATAAAGGTTTACAATGGTGTGCATATATATAGCTTATTACTGCTTATTGCATCCTTTTCGGTAACCGTTTGATAAGTCAACATAAAACACTACTTACTCACGGAAAAGTATATGATTTGCTTTAAAAATACTTTCTCAATCTTCGTAGAAAATACATAACCATCTTGAACAACACTCCAGCGTGCACGCGTTTTTCAAATTAAGAATCCCCTTTATTAACTCTGAGACTAATTTGGCGTGTGCAGCTCCCCTCCTCCTCTCTCTTTCTCCCGCGCATTTAATAAAGTCGAGGTTAGCGCTGGGGCATGCACGAGGCAATTTCGCATCCTCCGTGCTCCGAACCCAAAATAAACACGCGCGCGCGTATACGTACGCCGACAAAGCTGCTGCGAAAAAGGAAGAACAAGTGTTCCTCTATCGGCGCGACTACAACACAGACGCGCGCGATTATAATAGGCGTCATCCGAGGATAGAGGAATAGAATAGCGCGACGGTACACTGACGTCAGGCATCCTCTCCCTGTGTACGTATATATATAAATAGGTGGGTGTAAGATAGGAAAGAGAGATGTAAGAGTCAACGAACGAGAAATTTTCGGAGGCTGGAAGAAAGTTCTTGCCGCGCGAGTTTTATGACCGCGGCGCGTGGAGGGCAAAAATTTTCAGTGCCCCGCTAAGTGTATTACCACGCGCAAACTGAGTAATTCAAGGGCAAACTCGCTCCGGGCGCTAAAGTTTTTCATTTTTGCGCCTGCTCCTGGCGTCGCGGTTACATATTTATAGGAGTAGAGCTTTTCCCGCTATAAATAAGCCGCAGTCGCCGAAGTATATAACAATACGTTTCGCGGAATAAAATGTATTGTATGTGTGCGCCGCGGCGGGCTTTTTGTCGAGATGATTTAATGCCGTAGTTTAAAACGATATCGGGAATATGAAACCAAGAGAGAACCTCGATATCGAGCTGCTTGACAAATGAACTTGACCTTGAGCGACGCCTCCCGACCTTCGTTGCCTCCCTCCCCGCCTTTAGCTTACTTTAGCCGTAATATATTTCAGCTGTGTATGTGTGTGTGTGTGACAGTTATCCTGACGAAGTTACAATGTATAGGTGCACTTCTCGCGTATCATCCTTGTGTAATAAGAAACAATGCTAAACTTAAATTGCTAATTCACCATAAAAACAACTACCAATTACGCAGAGCACCGGTACCTAAACGTTATTTTATACAACTCACCCCTAAAAAAGTTTCACCCTCGACATCCACTTTCCCCACTCCATTTATTCCCTTCCTTCAGCCTTGAAAAAAAACATTCAATCGCTTTCGCTCCCCCCCTCCATATACATTTAAAGCATGGAAAACGAGGAAATAAACTCCGCGGACGCAGTGGGGTGGGCGTATACGAGCCGTCGTCGCGAGTGAACTTGAACTCCCCCGTCGCGCGCGGGTCAACAACATCGCGCGCGGACGAGCGCAGGTATCTCTGCTTCTTTTTTTTTGCTCGAGCTCGGATAATGATAATAGCGCTGACGACGGCGTGTATTATGCAGGTTGAAAATCGCGCAGCGTCGACGATATAACGAGCCCGCGAAAGCTCCGTCGGGGGACGAGAATATCGTGCAGTTTTGATGAGGCCTGTCACGCTGTGCAGCTGGATTATTCAGGGCCAGTGGGTGGAACACTTGACTCTTGTAGTAGTTTTAACGTGGTTTGAACTTGTAAGCTAGCTTTCGGTTATTTTTAAAGTAACTGGATGAGGTTTGAGAAGGGACGCACAGCGAGGGTGAAAAAAGTTGTATCTTGTTGGAAAGTTAATTAAACGCGGTAAAAAGTATAGAAGTTGGGAAAAAAGCCGGATACATTTTACGATGCAGCTAATTTCGTTATACCACTAATTTATATAGAAAAAAAAACGAAGGCGGAGGATTTAATAACGGCTTTTTTAATTTTAACTTTACGACGAAGTTGCAGGATGCGTTTCGTTACGCAAAAAAGGCACAATATTTTATTAAAAGCATAAGCTTATAGTTAAATGAGCGATGTAACTATAATGTCTCAATGCGTAAAAGTGCTCGAGGGAGCGTCGGAGTTAAGTACTTGCTCTCTCCCTCTCTCTTTTTCTCTCTTGCCAACAACAGGAGCATGGAAATGGACGAGGGAGAGAGGGAAAAAAGTTTTCGCGCTGGATTTCATATAAAACTTTATCGCGAACTTGTTACTTCGACGCCGTTAATTACTCGACGGTTTAATACCGTTAAGAATTTTATAATGGAGTTTTCAAGTATCCACTTGGAAATGAAAATTTAATAGAATTCGAAGCGGCGGATGCACGCGGTATAAAAAGATGTCTTTGAAATATGAAAAAAAAAAACGTCCACGGGGAAGGAAAAAGGCGCTGAGTGACGTTAACGGACTTTTACAATTTTCCGACAAGGTCAATTTAGTGGATCGACGTCGTACATCATTTCACCACCCACCCATCTGTGTATGTATGACTATAGGTGCTTTTTCGAATCCTTGAAATTCACTCTCTTGCGTCGAACGGAGGCCGCCCGCGTGTATACGTATGTGTGTGCGTACGTTGTTTGCTCGGGGAATTGTTTTTATTCGATTTGTTTTCTATACGTATTTTTATATTCTTTAGAGTATTTTTGTGTACTGTCAATCAATGCGAAAATGTTTGGAAGAGAAAGGATAAATAAATAAAGTGCCAAACGTCGGCAGGCTTTTTCTCAATCGGTTAATTTGATTGAATTGTTGCTGTTTTTTAGGTCAATTCTTTTTCATGAATATTTTACTAATTTAAAAGTTAAGAGAATTTAATCATTTTTCGACAAAGTTATTTAGTCATCCGTGAAACCATGGCGCTTACATCTTTAATTAGATGTTTTATTATGGTACCCCGATAAATTACGACGGTTCTTCGCTTTTTTTCCATCGAGGAAGGCTAAGCAGGATTCTCTACTCTTCGTCTTCGTTTCTCGGCTTGTTGATGAATGTTTCGTATTTCTTTGTTTTTGCTAAAAACGTGTAATGAAATATCACCCGAAAGAAATTAAATGGTAAGAAACTTTTTAACCCAATTATAACGTAAAAAGTATTTTCTCTACACTGTGTTAGAAAATTCAATACAATAATCTTCTTTTTATTACAAGAAAATTTCTTCTTTGAAGTCGGATTTCTGTAAAGAAGTATTGTAAGCTGTTTGGATTTAGCTTTAAGAGTATTACATCACTATTGAACAACCTGTGTACATCGACGTGAAGTTTTGTCGATAGAAATCAATGTTGGATTTCCAGAGTTACCCAGTACAAAGAGATGTAAATTGAATTTAGTTCAATTCAATTTTTTTAAGAAGTAAAAGAAGTTTTCGACAATAGAATATTTTTTTCAAAAAGTTTATAAAATTATATATCATGTATATGCCAAATAAGAAATGTAAACATTTACTTCAATGCACACATTTATAAAAAGAGAATCTTAATAAATGATTTTTATGACTGAAAAAATGATAAAAAGATTTATTGTTAAAAATGACTACCGATCCTTGCCTCATATCTGAGAACGAACTATTTTGCGCTCGGTAACACACACACACACACACAATGGCTCGTAATACATTTGAAAATCCATAAATTTTACAAAGCAGTATCTTCATTTTTTACGACGTCGTAAAAGAAAAATGCTTTCAGTAACTAAAGAGTACGCTATTTCGCGTACGATTCTATATTTGTTCAGTAAGTATCGTAAAAAAAAATGCTCTTCGAAATGCAGTTAACGTTAATAAACATTATATTGCAAAATGCGTCTCGTAAAAAGCATAATACCATAAGTCTTAATTTATTCTTTTATTAATCGTCAATTGGTAAAGTTTCTCGCTGCTCAAGTTAAAAGTGTCAGTTAAATCGTTCTTAAAGCACGAAAGCTTAGTGCGACAAATGGATCCAATATAAATAAAAGCAACCGAAGCTGCAAGTAAATCTTTCGGGGTGAAATTTCATTCGCTTAAAGTTAACTTTATCTTCCACTATATGGTACAGCCGAACAACTTTACTTAGGCGGACTAACTTTTCATCCGTGGTACAGTCAGCAGAATTTATATATATATAATTGTGCTTAGTAAGTCTAATCTCGTTTAATTTGATCTCTTAAAACTTTTTTATTGAGCTCCACCAGCACCGGCCAGAAATTTACCGAGGCATTAAGGATTCCGGTCTCTCTCCCTCTCTCTCCCGCCATAAACTTGAATTCATAACTACTTTAAAACAGTTCCTAATTCTCCATTCTAATCGGATGCCGTAAGCTACGGCCGGATAATTTTATCCCGAGCCCGGAACTAAAGCTCGTTATCGTTCATTAAAAAAGATAAAAAAGAGGACCACACACGTCATTCTAGACACAAAATGTCACACCAAGAAAATAATTACTCCGCGTCTCGCGGTCAAATATTTACGGCCAACGATTTCGCGCTTTAACCGTTACCTCGTCTCGTTTATTTAGCCAACGCTCGCGTGAGTTGCAACAAAGTAACGCGCGCTGTCCCATTAACCGTGTCGGGTCGCAGTTGACACGTACTCTCACGCGCGTCGCGAGTTGAAACAATGAAATTTTCACTAATGCAAGTACTTTGTCCACTTTGCGCTCGCATGCTTGAATTCCCATTTGGGGCTTCTGCTGCTTGCTTTTCTCTCCTGGCGCTCGTTGAAACGCCGTGCGAAAACGCATTCGAGAGGTACTGCCGAGAGAAAGCGCGATTAAGGCAACACAATGAAAATTATAATCACCAAAGTTTTCCATTCAAAGTCGAGTAAGTACTTTCTTTGATACATCTTAGCGGAGAGCTATATGTGTGAGAGAGAAAGAGCAGAGACACGCTTGAATTACGAGCGTTTAGGGAGACATAAAGCAACACACACGTATATAAGCTCATCACGTAACTTATTTCGTATAACCATCACGGCGTACGCACGCGCTACGTATTATACACATACCGGGGGGGAATATAATCTCTATCTCTCTCGACTACGATATGTGCGCATACAACGGGAACCCGATGGGGTGGATATTTTTAGAATCCACGAAACCACGCACAGGGATGATATCGAGAAGAGAAAGGCGCGCGCGCTCGCTTTGGAATGTCGAGGAACGTCGCGATCGAACAACCAGTTGCTTCCGGGGAAATTCATTCACAAAAGAGAGAGAGAGAGAGCAGCGGCTGCTGCTGTGTGATCGATCGATACGCTCAGCGAAATTGATTACATCGTGATAGTTATACTTTGAAGGTTCTCTCCCCACACACATACACATACTGCTCTAGTCTAGCTGAATGTCAAGCCCCGTCCTCCCGGGGTGAGTGCTAAATAACGCGATTAAGATTGATTATGTAACGCGGGAAGAAGAGAGGCGCGCTCGCGCGTCAGTGGTAGTAGGCGGATACGGTCAGACGCGCATACACTCCCGCCGGTCGTAAAATTTAATCGAATCCTGATATATCCACTTTCCTCCCGGGCTTATATATACACGCGCACAACTTTTGCATTTTTAATTCGACGGTCCCTCATCGCACCTCCTACCTCACCGCTCTCACCACTATATAAGAAACATCAATATCGTGCAGAGCGAACAACAAAAACAACAACAACAACAACAATAAGCCACTAAATCATCCCTCATTCTTCCCCGGGGTTTTAAAGAAACAAAGAACGAGACTCTCTCCCCCGTCCTCACCTGGGATAAACCCTTTCTTGTAGCCGGGCGGTAAGAAAGCCGCCGGTGGTGTAATCGGCGGAGCGGCGTCCCAGCTGGGCACGACATCAGGTTGAGGTTGTTGCTGCTGTTGATGTTGATGGCAGGTATAACCAGGGAGCTCGAGGACACGTTGCTGCTTCTCGCAACGACGCCGGCGCCGGCCAGCCGGCCCGAACGTCTTCACCGCCGTCATGAAGCCCACGCCGCTCATGATGTGTGCGCTGGGTAGTAAATAATTCGAGTGCTTCCTCTCTCCTCGAGTTTGTTTGCACGGACGAGAGTGTGTGCGTGTACGTGGGTGGGTAGAATCAATTCCTTTATCTCTTTCGTCCCTTTTTTTGCCGCTCTCTTTGTTGCCTCCGGGCGCCGGAAATGAAGGATCCGTGTAAAGAAGAGGACCCGCCTCTCTCTATATACCCAACAAGCCAGAAGGAGAAAAGCCGCCGACAAAGAATCCTCCGGCCAGCCGGAGCTCTTGACGGCCCTCCTTCCTTCGAACGGCCCTCCAGGGGCGCGTGCGCGCGTGCGTGCGTTCTGTACACGACGACGCGTTGCCTCGATCGCGCTGTCGCTGGTGCCGGCACACAACTGTGCGCGCCGGCCGGGCTCGCCGACGGATATAGGAGAAGAGAGTCTGCTGCTGGTGCTAACGGCGGGGGGTGCGCGCGCAGACCGAGAGCCTCGTGTGTGTTCACTACTATACTGCTGCGCGCCGCGCTCTTGGATCGACCGAGCCCCTCGTATAGTCGCAGACTCGGTTTCTTTCCAAGGGTGGCAGAAGAGGGGTGCACGCGAGGGATTTCGAATGCGCCTGCGCTACGAGTTGTAAGTAAGCGTACCCTGAGGGAACGAGCGTGGGTGAGAAAGGAGCGCGCGATTTCTTATAACGTGAGTGAGCGGGGCGCTAGAGGTATTTGGTCACGGAGAGACAAAAAGGTAGAGGAGAGGGTGTCGAATTAAAAGGGTGAAGAGGGGCTGGTGATTGGGAGATAAGAGGAGAGCGAGAAATCAGAGATTAAACGAGCGAGAGGGCCGTTGACGCGTGAGGGAGCGGCCAGGCGCGAGAAGAGAGGCTTTTTTTTTCTTGGACCGAGAGGTAATGGCGGAAGGAGGATTCTCATAGCGAGGTCAATCTATCGAAAAATTTCGCGGCGAAGAGTAACGTAAGAAAGTGGTGTGTATAGGTTTAGGGTGCTGATTTATATTGGCTGGATGGTTTTGCAGATGCTGGTGGAGAGAGAGAGTTAACGGCGAACGTGGACACCGTAAAAAGACGGATGAATGCGAATAGAAGAAAAACGGTGAACGAGCGTGGCAGTACATCACGGGGAAAATAAAAACTGGATTTACGTGGTAAAAAGACAAAGGACGAGAGAGAGAAAGATGTAGCTTATAGGGGAAAGGAGGAGAGGATGAAAAATAAAAATCAGCGTTCGCGAAGAATGAAAGAGACGGATTAAGCGTACAAAAATACGGCGCGCGCCAACCGAGGAATATACAAAGAACAAACGTGTGGATGAAGGGGCAAATACGTACGTACAATGTATACAGATGCGAAAACCGATGGGGAAAAAAAGACGCGCGAGATAAGATAGTCGGAAACCCCGAAAGAGAAAGACGTCGCAGGTTGGCGACGAGGCGAGAGTACGAAATAAGGATAACAAGGGAGAGGGCGCGGATTGTGTTAGGTGAAGAAACCCCTGACGTAGGTTTTTGTTGACGGTTCGAGCGTCAGATGGTTTTTTTTTTGTCTTTCGAATGTTCGGCAACCGCTCAGGTCTTTATGAAAATTGCATGCCTTGCCGTGGAAGAAGGTGAATAAGTTTCTTTTTGTTATATAAACCGTCGGCGGTTGTCTTTTTTTTGTGCGAGAAAGAAGAGGCGGGCTTCGTTGAAAAGTTTTACCTTTTTTTTTTTGAGGATTCGCGTTTTTTGCTCGCCGTAAAGTGAAAGCGTGTTTGAATATTGGATGTACACGTAGCGAGGTGTGTTTTTTTTTCTTCATTGATATAATTAGAAAAAGTTACGACGGGTATGAAAGAAACAACGAACCCGCGTTGATTACGTTTATTGTTTCGCGCTGTATATTCGATCAATTCGAAAACTCAATAATGTCGGCTACACGTTCTCATTTTTACGATTCCAAGGCTTGCGCGCCGCATTTTTATAGGGGCGGCGGCGCGTTCGTTCATTCAATTTGCCCGACGTATATAGTAGCTTGTTTCAAAAGTTTTGTATAGACCATTGATTTTAAACGCTATTACACTCGGGATATATAATTTTATTACAAACCAAACCTTTAAAAACAGCATTCACCATTTAAAAAATGAAAAACAAATACTATATACTCATCACCAAACCTCTAAATTAATTGTATCGACCGCAATTAATTGCTTCTACTTACTCCATTAAAAACTTTCGAAGCACCCCACGCTTCGCCAGACCGCACCAGCCAGTGCGTCCCGACCGCAAGTCATTCACCGTCGCGACAGTTTGAAACGCTATGCCGTCGCCGCCGAAAGAGGGAATCGTGTACGGAAACCCGACTCCATTGAAGGGGACGCCGCCCGAGAGGCTAACGCCCTCTTCTTATATACTTCGCACCGCGTGCTTTTTGAGCTCGGGGGGCGCGTGCGAAAAAAGTTTCGCACGCGTCTCGCACGTATACACGCCCCCCGGTCATAATGAATTCGGCGGGTTGCCGTCGCGGCATGATAGCGCGGAAACAAAGTATTGTTTCGTTGGTATAAGAGATTGGGGGTAGGAAGGGGGAGTGTGGCTGGTTTGAAAAGATAAGGGAGTTTGGTATAGGAGATTTTGTTTGAGAAGAAGAATAGGAAGGACACTATAATAATCATTTTATATACGAGAGGTTTATCGAGGTGTAATTACTTTCATTGTAATGGAATGGTGTGTATACAAACATATCCATATTTATGGGGTTGCATTAGACAACTTTGTTTCGTTGTATACACGCAGCGTAATAATTCCACAGCAACATCGTCGTCCGAGAGATAAAATCTGATGAACTTTTGTATTTATTGCCTGCCCGGAGAAATACCTACAACGCCATCGGCAACTTTCCCAATCCATCTTTCGCCCAGAGCACGTGCGAGTCGTAGGAGTCGCAAAAGCATCATTCAATTTCCGTTAAAAGTAGATAGAACGTCTTCATCCACGTGTAGCGATAACAATCAGTTCTGATCGCACAACTTTTCCCGTAAACCAATACGTCGACAAAGACGCAAACAAACACATTAAAGCCACTTGAGAATCATGCTAGAATCCTCGCCCACCTATGTCTGACCATATCCGACCTTCTCCACTTCCATATTCATGGACTCACTGAGCTTTGCTCTTCTCTCTCTCTCGCAAATTATACTCGAACGTTTAGCGGTCGGTAATTTATTCACAAACTAAACGAACGCTTGAGCCGGTCTTCAAATTTCATGCTACCGCTTTCACACATGTACACTCCTACATGCGCACACGCATCCACGTTGAAGATCGTATGCACAGGTTCGTATGTGTTTTTCTACGAGCCGCGAAATTTCTTTATAAGAGAGAAAAACTAGTAAGAAGGGTGAGGAGGAAAGTTCGACGCAGTCGCTCCGATATCGCCACCAAAGTTCTGCTTCCCCGTGTGAGAAAGCTCCCCGGATTTACGAGGCGCACGCACGAGGAAAGTTTCCTCGCGGATCGACAAGTTATTTATATGGAAGTCGCGGCTGCGATAAAATGCAGCGGAATAGGTGCGAGGACAGAGAGCTGTAGTGGTGTGGTAGTATATAGTGGAGCAGACACGTGGCACTTATCGCGAGCACGCGCTTATGTAATTGGTCGATTGGAGATTAAAAGTCGTCCATGTGTATAAGTTTGTAAAGTCGAGAACGTTGAAAGACTAATTTTTGGGAGAGAATAGATCGCAAAAAAGTTGAGTTTTTTAAGGTCTTTTGCGTTTCGTTTGATTGTTGCAGACCTTGCTAGTTGTTGGATGATGTGCGGGGAAAGAATTTTTAGATCGATTTCAACTTGAGAGAAACAAATCTTCGGGATGAGAAATCAGACAACCGCGTGTACGTGCAAGGAATGCAAATCAGATGCGATATCTAGGTATGCGCTTGTATCTCAGAATAGATCGATGCGGCTTAGACTTTGTTAAAACTTTGACGTATTTGTTTTGTCAAGTATTGCGATTCAGGAGGTTGAAATTGTTCAATTCTATTGGGATGTGATGAAATTGGAAGTAAGGAAACTGATACAAACTTTCAAATCCATGAAGGTTTCACGTTTGACATAAATCGGTGTAAAAAATATGATGATTAAAAAATGTGGGTGTCATATGTTGCTTTCTATTCAACAATACTTCAGATTGTTGTAAATTGCTTTTATCAACACCTCAATTCACGTTTATTTAAACAACAAACTGCTATGTTAATTCAACAGATTTTAAATTGCAATATTATTCAGTTCATCGTCAGAATACATTGAACTAATTATTCATATATCTACTTACTCAAATAGCGTAATACTAAGAATAATACCGTACACCATATCTTTTGCTCACCTGAAACAGAAAAGAAAACACTATCATTAGTAATTTTATCACTGAAATAGTATTTGAAAAAATTTACAGAATTTGGAGATTTAAAGTAAATCAAAGAGTGACGCGAATCGGCAAAAGATTCTCCCACGCAGAGTACGAAAGAGAGAACTTTATCTCCGACGTGCACATCCGGGAATTCCCAGCCGGCACTCTTTAATTTTAATATATGCACACACCGACTCTACAAACCAACAAACGAGAAAAAGAGAAAGCACAGCAGAGGAACACACGATACGTCGGGAAAACCGATCCTGTGGCTTTGGAATTTGTCGAAGCAAACCCCCGAGATTACAGGCGATTTAACTCTCGGATCTATCTCCTCCGCCCACGCGCACATAGTTCCTCTACTTCCTCTCTCTTTCTTCCTGGTGGACCACGGGCTCGCGAGATATCTTTCGCGGTCTGTCGGCGATTATCGGCGTTCCGCTTAATTTTAACGGATCGCACGTGCGGCTGAGGCCGATTTTAATGGCCATCATTCGGTTTCCGCGCTATTCGATTCCCTCTCTCCTAGTATTTTCATGGAGAGAACGGGCGCGCGTGTGAGAGGTTGGATCGATCCGCAAGAGAGGAATTTACATATGAGCGAATGGAGGTGTGTGGAGTACGTTGTTTGATGAGGTTGGGTAGAGAGGAGAGGACGTTTCTTGCGATTCCGAGTGCTTTGGAGAGACCGCGTGAGTGGGAGAAGAGAGCCGCTGGCTCAGAGAATTGGATTCGGGATGGCGATTGATCAAAGTCTCTCGTTTTTGCGAAACGCAGCTTTGAGTTTTTTAATTTGGAAAATCGAGCAGTTTGCGGTGCGCTTTTTATTCCGTAAAACGAAATGAATTTTAATAATAAAGATATATTTCTGTATGTTTTCTTTATGTTTTCATAACTTTTCTCATCTTGGAAGAAATTGTATTCTTTAATAAATAAATAAACTAGGTGGTTTAATTTATGTATAGAAGTAAATTTAATTTAATCCTGTTTGATAATATTAAATATTTTTGTGATATGATTGCTCGAACTTTATTCACATACATTATTTAAATTATAATATTTTATAACCGAGGAAGAGATTTAAATTTTATTTTGAAATATATAATGTATATCGGCGAAACAAGGCTGACCTCTCGTTTCATCTACCAGGTATATACGCAGAAAAAGAAATTTGTATATAGGAATTTCAAGGGCACGCGAGATGCATGCATGAAATTCCGAACGCACCCTGGCTTTACATGTGTAGCCCCGGGTCCAATGTTCCCCCGACGTATTCGAGGAAAATAAAGGTGGGGGAAACTTTCCCATATAAAAGCGAAAAATTTACAAAGCTATTCAGAATGTATGCAGTAGATTTTTCACGTAAAAAGAAACATTTTCTCCGCGGATAAAAAGGACATTTTTTTAACAAGTAAAAAATTACGTTTTCCACAATTTTACATTTTTCCACGCAAGTTATAATACCGTTAAAAAAATTACAATTTCTTATTAAAATATCTGATGTAAGAATTTACCACGCATTCTATACGGCTTCCACATTTAAATATGTAAATTTACGAATAACGCTTCACTCATCTTCAAAAATAAGTTCATTATTCAAATGCGACGAATTACTTTCTGTCAGCCCAACCCCCAACTCGGTTTCACGCGCACGTGCTTACCAATGGACTTTAAAATAAGTCCCACTCGACTCCTTTCCTCGAGTATTGATTGACAGACAGAAGCTTTCAGTATCTTCTAATCCACGCGAGCGCGCGCGTGCGGCTACCATCGACGCCTCTGCAGAGTAAATAGAATAAATATTTGCGCGGACAAATTGAAACGCATTTCTCTCCTCCACCTCGTTCTCTATCCTCACCCCCTTTCAATCTATCGACACTTTCCGCACAGTAATATGCGAAGAATATAGCTCTTTCCACCGACGCCTGTATATACCGTGAATAGCCCATTGGGAAATTGGCCTCCAGTCGTGCTCGCTTTCACGTCAAAATAATATATATTGGGGGTGAAATTCCGCTTGACAGCTGTATACTGTTTCGGAAAATTCGCACTATTGCTGTTATAGGGAGCAACGATGATGTTTTTTTTTTCGATATATACGGGTAATTAGATATTGTTTTGGAGCAACTGTTGCATGGATGCAATTGGATATTGATAATTGGAATATAAGGTGACTGGTATGGGCCTTTGAAACGTCGATACGATTGTAAATTGTATTACAAATGGTAATTTGAAACTATCAGTCATTAGAGACGAAATTGAAAAGGACAATGTATATGTTTCGCAAGAAATGCAGTCATTAAATTTGTTTGTATATATCGTAATGATTGTAGTATTATAAAATTCAGAAATGACAAATAATATAGAAGAGAACAACAAATTATTTCGACTATTTATTTTGAAATATGCAAGAACGTTAAGAACGAACTTACATAAATTGTACACGAAAATGCAAATTATTTTCTATTCAAATATCATAACCTTTATTACTATCGCCAGAAATCCGTTGCAACATTATGCAAATGACTCGTAATCCCCTGAAATATTATCCGCACATTCAAGGGTGCGCGTGAATTTAGCTCTTTATTATTCGGAATATCTTGTTTGCTAGCGCATATCTTTCGAAATTTTTTAATTTTACTATAAAAACGTCAAAAAAAAAAACAAAAAAAAAAAAATCTGTTGCAAATAATTTCACGAATAATTTTTGATAAATTCAAGGACCCCGAAACTTTTGATGTATTTTCATATATATATATATCATAAATATTAATTCATTTCTCAAAATTTATACGAGATAAAGAATTTAAAACTTTCGCGTATAACGAATGCCACTGTAATCAGCGCATGATACAAACATACACAAATTAGCTTATGCAAATAAAACTTTTATCCATATATATATGCACACACACACGTCGGTCGAAACAAACACGTGCGAAACCTCCCTTCATTATTACGTGCTGCTGCCCGCATGTAGAATAATTATTTACTCAGAATGAAGCCGATACAATTATGAGGGGATTCGCGGCTGGTTGAGCTTCGAGGCTATTTCGCTCTTAATGAAATTAGCTTTTTGCTGTATATAGCACCACACGAGCGTTTATAGCGACGCGTGTGACCTATATTCATTCTCGCGCGTTTATCCACCACGGCAGCCAATTCGAATGGTGTCGGGCTTCCTTCAAATGTAGACTCCCTGCTGACGAAATTGCTCAAAGCGAAAGAGGGCTGGGGATTGGAGAAAGGAGCGAATCGAAGAGGCTTATGCGGGCGTTATGCAAGAACATGTGAGAGAATCGGGCGAATTTAAAATTTAAGAGGACAAGGACGTGGGTGTTTTTTGAAAGAAAGTGTGAAGTGGTCAGTTGTGCGGGTGAAGTAAATCCTTAGAGTGCGTAACTACAAGATAATTATTGTACTGGTATAGGATTAACCCTTATTCGTTTATATAAAAATTTTAATTTTAATTTTCAAAAAGAGATGTGAAGCAAAAAGGTCCACTGACATTTCAGTTAATCACGAATCCGATATCTGCTTTTTTTCATCAGCTGAAGAATTTCATTCGCGTAATTAGACAAACACGCGCGAGAGCAAAATTGCCTTTCAGTAAGCATTTAATTCCGTAAAAATATTCATAGTACATTCGGATATTTAAATTTTTTTCACAATGTTTACGTTTATTTAAACTTTCGTCATATCTATAATTATAAATAATTGAGGCGCTATTGTATTTAAAAAAATACCTGTTATTAATTTTGAAAACTACCATGTAAAAGTTGATACATTTATGCTTTAATGTATAAATTAATAAAGCCCACGCACACATTGTAAACGAGTGATTTATGTCTGATATTGTGATAAAAAATACTGCGAAGATGAAAATTACTAAGAGGAACGCAGGGATTATTTTTAATTTACGTCGAGAATGTAAAGCATCGTTAAAGAGGAAAAATGCTTTCAGAGATAAATGTTATTGAAGTTTTGTTTACGTACTGTACATCCTTCATTTGTGTGTCAGGGCTAAATATTTTTGGAAAATGTTTCGCAATTGACAATCAATTGTATATACGCGACTCGAGATTTATCTGTTACGTACATTTTAAGCTTTCACAAAACATAAATATTTTCAATAATCTCCCAATACATTTGAATAAATAATTTATTTAATAATATTACGTTTCCTTCTATCTGCAAAATTAACTCAACGTGTAAGACATTAGACTCGTAACACTATACGCCTTTTATTAGCTGACTAGAAATAATTACAATCGAGTCTCCTTGATAAGCTTCATAAATTTATCGACCATCATAATTTCATTACTCCGTTAACGCTTAGGCGACGAAGTCTCTAACTTTGGAATAATACACTAAAGTTATATTAAGCTGATAACGTTTAATTGATGTTGAAAATAATGTTCACGAAATACTCTAACATTACAATTAAAATACTCTTTCCTATCCAAATATAACAACATCCTTCCTCCACGTACCTATAAATAACTAATAAACTTGGGGCGATGGAAAAATTACTCCGAATTTATCACTCTTCACTCTACATAAAGAGAAAGCAGCGCTTTAGAACGCGATAAAACGAAGCCTCGCCCACCCACCCAGCAGCGCTGAAAAAAAATGTCGAATCGTAAAGCTCGCGCCGGTGTGCGGCTGACAGTCCATTTATATGATACACCGATATACAGTGAATATTTCAGACTACCCTGCGCGCCACCTCATCGCGCAAAGTAGCGTCGAGACGTTGGTATATATACAAGCCCGCGATCTCGTCGTCGTCACTGCTCTGACGTCAGGGGCTCTGTGTTTGGATACACCCGCGAGAGGATTCCATAAACAATGTACGCGAGTCGGTTCCTATTTCCCTCTTTCGCGCGGTCCCTTCGGAAATACCTCGCTCTCGCTCTTTCAGTCTCTCTCTCCGAGTTTTACGAGCGTTTGTATAGCTGCGGAGAACTTGAATGACGGAGCGAGCTAAAATTTTATGCCCGAGCGTCTCTCGTGTAAGCACGAATGAATGAAATTCGATTGTACGCATAAGAGGTAGAGTTCAAAAGTCTCTCTTTCGGCCGCTCGCAAAATACAATCGCGGTTGACGGATGTTTTTTATTTTTAGCGGTCTTTAAATATACGGTTTGCGCGTTTATAAGTTTTCCAGGAAGGAGAGATAGATGCAACAGCTTGTGTGGGTCGCTGATGTCAGCGGTTTTTAATATTTGCCTTTGGCAGTTTAATTAAAGAACCGTGCGTGCGCTCAACTTTTTTGCGCCGAAAGTGGTTGTGGCGATTTTTTTTTGCTCGCGAATGAAAGGATTTAGAATTTGATTGATTATACTTTTTAGCGTGCGGCGTCGCGGTTTTCTGCTATACCTTTTGTTTTAGTTTTTGAAGAGTTCGTTTCTTTTGTTATTTTTTTATGTTGAGGATGAAATGATTTCCCAGCGGTAACAAAAGACAAAACCAACGTGGCGAGAAGGCCGATGTTGTCGAGTTCTGAGGTGTATAATATACTCTCGGTTCTGTACTTTTATAACGAACGTAATTTCATACTTCTTTCTTCTTTGTAAAATAAAATAACGAGAAACGTGATAAATCGTCCCGAACCCCGTCTTGTGGATTTTGCATACATATATAACCGCAGGAATAAGAGACAAATTGCAACAAGAAACCGTTACATCCATACGCGTCGCGAGATAAAAGCTTCCAGAGCGAATTCATCATGTTTTTGCGCTAACACGCGACCTTTCGGTCCGTCCATTAAGACGTACACAAAAGCTAATCTGCAACAAATTCAGCTACTAGCCCGGGGACACCAAAAACGTCTCTCTCAGCTAACCTTGAAACGCACCGACTGATCCCCGCCTCTCAATCTCATCAGCGCGTATAGAGAAAAAAACTCGCTAACGAAGCCGGAGCCGGAGAAGAAAAAAGACCTCTCGGCAAAAAGTCAAAACAACGAAATAGATAGCCGCCTCTCTACCACATCGTAATCAAAATCCTCAAAGAGCTTCGCATATAGAGACAGAGACATACAAGGCCGGGGCGAAAAAAAAGAGTGCGGCGTAACAATGCCTCTCCTCTACCCTTCCCGTCCATCCCAATAATTCCTTGCCCGATATCTTTCTGTATATATATAGGTGTACATCAAGTACATATATATATATATACGAATTTCGTCTAACGAACGCGGGCGAGAAAAGAATGAGAGGGAACGCAGCTCCCGTATGCTGCTGCTCTTCGTCAAATATGAGAAAAAAGTCGAGGAAAGTTGAAGGCGACGTATATATATTCCGAGGGTGGTAGTGGCGGCATTTTTCAAGGTCTCACGCCGCGAGCGAGAACCCCGGAAACTCCCCTCGATCGATCAAGGTCTCCGCTCTCTCTCCTCGCGGCGACCGTCCATCCTTTCTCGCGTACATAGACGCCGCACACGCGAAAGTATGAGAAGAGGAACGGCGACAATTACTCACGCGCGGTGTGGCGCCGATCTCTCTCTCTCTCTCGGTTTACCCCGAGGCGTTATACTCTCGAGAGTAATTCGCCCGGGCGGCTGAAGTTCGTCTGAAGTACTGCCGTATGGGTGTCCGCGGTTTCGACTTCTTTTTAGTTTAAATTTGTTCGCTGTTTTTCTTTTGGTAGCTGTAAAGGGTTATTAGGATTTGAGAGACGCGCGGCGAAGTATCGGCTTTCCAATGAACGTCGCGACGCTGGTTATATTGACTGAACAGCAGCTGAATCCCCGCGATTGGAGAGGAATTTTTTTCTTCCTCCGCGCAGGACGTATAAAAAGTTTTATGAGCCATGTTGCGCTGTGTTTGACGTAAGCCGTGTGCCTTTTTTATTTTACAGCGCGGAGACATTCACAATGTATCGTTGTTGATTAAAGCTTTTTCTTTATAGAATGAAATTTAAATTTTTTATTATGTTTTGTCACTAAAATATTTATATTTAACTATAGTCAATTTTTTCACGGGTTATTTAATATACAAAGGAAAAATAAAAGTTTACTTTTGATATATCAATGATTGCAGAATTACGAGAACGGATTCGAGAGGGATGCATTTTATTTTCTTCGGATTATTTTGTCAATCTCGAAGGTACCTTTTCCCCTCAACTTTCCAATCGGAAACTGATTGCAACTTCTACCTGAGATAAACTAACTAGGTAACTTTATTATGCGAATACCATTTGCCGGTAAAACTTGGCGAAAGGTTTTCATAAAAGTTGGGAAAATTCATTAAAGAAAAGTGGATTTGAATGCGACTATAGGAGGGAGAATATTTTCTTGCACTTAATGAATCATGAAGTTGAAACGTCTTACAATTTGACTTTCAAAGTCAGATATCTCTCTCTCTTCCTCTCTCTCAACAGTTAAGGAAACTGAATTTCAGCCAAATGATTCTGGAGTCGAACCAAATAGTCGTGAAATATTGCCGTGAATCAATGAATTTAGTTTCATTAAAGAAATTTTTTCTTTCTTGCGCTGGGATGAATGGTATAAAAGTAGCCTCGAATAAATGTAGATGTAATTACGCGCTGTAGACTAAGCCGATAAATATAAAACTTATATAGTAGTTACATTTTATGCGCTTCGTAACTCTAAATTTATAGCGCTGCACTGTACTACGGATGTATATATACTTCGGCTATAAGACGAGAAAATTCTCTGTTAAATATTATCTCGAGGTTCGCGATTAATATTGGCTTTTAAGCGAGTGAAAATTAGTACAAAAATTAACGCTAATAAGAATAAATCTCGTAAATATTACAATCATTAATAACAGTTTCCACTAATTTCTTTCACCTGCTCGAGGTTTGAAAATACGAAGATACCTTTATCCAAGATTAATATCTGCACTCAACCGATCTTCTCGTTCGAATTTATCCTTTTAATTTCCATTCCATAAACGACCATAAAACGGGATTAAAGTGTTGTTTATGCAACTTTCTTCCCCCTATCAAAACTTCGTCCCACGCGGCGCAACAACATTGTGTTTCCTGCACACCACCGGCTCCATTTCGTAAATACTTTATCTCCCAAGATTGTTTTAAGCCGGTGTTTATCCCATCCGCTCGAAAACACTTTTCCGCCCGGTTACGAGAAACTTCGTTTCCGAGACATTTTTATTGAAAAATCCTCTTTCTCGTACCTCCACGTGGTCTCAATCATCGCGCGCAGTCCTCTCTCTCTCACCCAGCAAAAACAACCTTCCCACCGCAAGTTCATCCCCGCTGCGCGCCGCGGCCGCAATCTAATCAATTTCCAATCAAGAGCTCTGCAACGAACTTATACCCCCTCGCCGCCCTCCCGTCTCTCTCTTTTTGCGTTTTTCCGCGGCGGCGGGTGAACAAATACCGCAACTGACAGAGAGAGAGCCGGTCAAAGGGTAAGACGAGAGCTGCTCTCTCTCTCTCGGATATCGAGGCCTTGACCTTGCCACAGCGAATGTGTATCATCGGGTGTGTGCATCCCTTGCTGCAGCATCGATTTCGTTGGATGCGCGCTACGCTGCCGAAAAGCGTGAGCCCCCGGACAAAGGAAAAGAGAGACAGGTCGATGCTGACAATGTGTGTGTGAGAGAGAGCAAGTCTGTCAGCGGGAATCATCGTCGTCCCTCGGCGAGGCGAGAAAATTTCGATTTGATTATACGCCAGGTTTGGAGAATTTCTATAGCGCGGCCAGCTGGACTCGATAACGTCACATATCACACAGAGCAAAAGGGGATATATGTCGATGATGATATTCATGTAGGTCGCGAGAGCTATTTTAGGGGTTTGCGGGGAGGAGGATTTTTCAGATTGATCGCCGGCGCGTGTGATTTTTCTTTCGTATATAAATATATCGACGATTGGGAATATTAAAAGGGCTTTATGTAGATATATCAGGGGGAGGGAGCTCGTGACGGTTGACGGGATTCAGAGGGATAATGCGTATATTTTTTTTTTCTCTTTCGTTTTTCGGTAGGATGATTTGAATATACGTATACGTTTCATCTTTTAAATTGGATAATATTTTTTTTTTTTTTTAATACGAACTTTTTTAAAAACCGTTCTGTCGTCCATTTTTGCGCTCTATTTATTCAAATAAAATTTATTTTTTCACGTATATTGAATAAAATGCCAAAAATCAATAATCCTCTCTTTAAAAAGTGATGGGCAGATGCTGTGAAGTCTTTAAGGATTGATTTTGATTGGTCTGTAAAAGGAATAGGCACGAAAATTAGCTGCTTCCGCTACATTTGAATTTCTTTAAATTGAATTATTTATTTTTAACTCTTTCAAACTAAATACTGAAATCAAAATACAACAAAAAATTAATCTTTTCGTGCTTTAAAAAATTATTTGAATATGACATCATTTAAACTAATTAAAATTAAATCATACTGAAGAATAATATTCATAACGTCAAAAACAAAATAGTACGCGCGCATAGCGTTTGGATTTTGCTAGTTTTACATATATAATGAATTAAATATTTGAACACGCGATGAAAACGTTCTCTCCATTCCATTACAAAAAGCAGGGGAGAAATCAGGGAGCAGAAGGGAAAACTTCAAATCAAGTAGAACAACTCAACGTTCGCGAAGTCCCGCCAGATATGCTAAATGAAATCGCATTAATCTTCGCTCCGATCGATTGGACAAAACCAACATCGCAAAACTCCGACATTTTCCGCGCGAAAAAGCCCTCTCTCTCTCTGTCTCTCTTCTCTATCCTGCATTTCCATTCTCATCGCCGCCCACCGCGATATGTAAATACACGTGCACGCGCTGAAGAAATAACCCGAGTATAAACAGAGAGAAAGAGGACGACCGCAGAGTGCCGAATGCGCGCGTGCGAGAAAGTTACAGCAGCGTAAAATCCCAGCGGGGGTGACTTTCTCTCACTGTCGCGCGAGAGAGAGAGAGCATTTTCCCGGGAAATAAAAAGTTCTTCTTTTTTCACGTGAACTTTTCAGTGTAGTCGCGGTTTTTATACGCGAAATTTCAAAAATGAACGCATTAAACGGCGAACTTTTTTTTTCTCTCTCTCTCTCTCCTCGTCGTAGTATAGTGCCGAGGAATTGTACTTGGTAATGCCGGAGTACGTTCGTAAAATCGCGCGAGCATGAGAATGCGCGGTTAATGGCGCGACACGCTGCTGGTCGGGTGGTGAAATTTGTTGGAAAAAAGTTTTTACGCAGTGGTTGAGCTCTTGCTACTGGTATAGCAGCGGGAAAATAATCGTCTCGAATATAATTTGAGGTCCCTTTAGCTTATTATCACTCTCTGTTTTTAGTGGTCACGATTAAATTACACTGTTTCTGTCGTAAAATTAAATTTTCCGTACTAAAAAGTATTTTACGATTTCTTAGTATATTACTTATTTTATTCCAAATTGTAAATATTAAACTTGCCGTACAACACGTCTCAGAAATCAATGTCTTACATGCGCATACACATACATACTCAACCTCTCAGCCTATACGAAATATCTCCGACGACCCACTTTAAAATTCCGTTTATAAATAGAAAATTGCATTAAACCACGCGCAGCTGCACCTCAAAAATTCTTCTCCTTCGCAACCTCCGTGTATATACACGCGCACGAGCGCACTACACACACCGATTCATCTTCCGTGTCGCTATATAAGTACTGAATCCTTGCGTCAAGACCGCCCTAAAGCTCTCTCTCCGCTATATAGGTACGCGCGCGCGATCGGTAAGCCCGAGCTTCATGCGAATTTCAGGAAATTACATAATTGACCAAGGATTCAGCTGCAGCCGCTTCGCTCCGGAAAATCCACGGTCTCGAAAATTCAAAAGCCCGCGAGCGGTTTGCCTCTCTCTCTCTGCTTCGCTTATCCTTGAAACGAGAGAGAGAGAGAGGCAGGCAGAATCTGTCTCTTGCGAAGCGCGTGTCAGCGGAGGCTGGGACTTGGCGATACGAGTGTGTAAATGCGAATGCGCGGGCTTGGTTGTAGGTCGTAATGCGCTCACGGATACTGGATTTGTGTGCTGCCAGCAAGAGAGAGAGAGAAAAGGAGAGAAGGAGAGGCAAGTCTGTGTATAGGTATTTGTAGTGCTTATAAACGCGGGAAGTACGGGGAATATGCGGCAATGTTAGAAATTGATGTATTCATGATAAAGTGTAATGTTGTGCAGTGGGGTGTAAAATCTTTAAGGTTCTATTTAACTAATGCGCTGGAATTAATTTTAAATAATAATTTAATATAACACGGAATAGCTTTCTTAATTTGCTTAATTAAGTTTTTTTAATAAATTAATAGCATTTAAACCTAACGAAATGCCAAAATTAATTAAAATTCCGATAGAAAATATTCATTGTTAAATTTAACAATAATTTAACAAAAATTTTAACTCATTAAAATTCCTCGCCACTCTTCCATGAAACTCCACTGAAAAATTCCTCCGATCTCACTAAACTCCATCGCTTCCATCTTCCAATACCTACGCTCCTTCGTCATTTCCTCTCACACACATACAGATACACAAAAAGACGCTAAAGGTCGTCTGCTGGATCGCTCAGGGGCTGTGCGCAGCTCTGATAGAAGGGGGAGAAAAAAAAGAAGCGGAGAGAGAGAAAGTGTGGAAATGCGCGATGTGTCGCGCTCGAGGCGCATCTCTCCTGCATCTACATACGAAGCGCGAAAGCCGTGAAAGAGGGTATACTTTCATCAGGCGTCGCCATTCAAGGCCAGAAAAATGTTTCGCGCGCAGATGTCTACATGTATTTACACGTATACGTGTGTGATGATGGTTCCGTGATAAGAGTAGGATATACAGATATTTTTAGATGGGTCATTTACACGCGTGTGTGGGACGTACGCGGAAGTGAGATGGAACGAATCGGTGTTTTGACTTGGATTTGCGGAAGTGGGCGGGAAAAGTAATTAAGAGATGGTGATTTTGAGATGTACAACGTTAATTGGAATGTCGTGGGGATAGTAGTATAAAGTTTTCTTTATACGTGTGTTTTTATTCTCTATGTTTTATGTTCGTCCGAAGGATAATATCTATAAAGCACAGCAGTTTATGCGGAGGTAAGAGTTATGTTGTACAATTAATACGAGAAATCATATTTTATAACTCGCAAAAAAAGGAGGGATGAATAAGGAGGGAAATAAGCGAGACGAATGGTGGTTGCCACGACTCGGGGCATGAAACTTTGAATAAAAGAAATAATGCATCAGCGGAGGAGAAAATGTAGAGAGCTCGCGGTAAGGATTGTTACGCTCGATGAAATCATATAAATTTAAGTCGCGGCTTACAGGATTCGTTCAACTTTGTGGTTATGGACCTGGCGTACACCTCCCACGCGACAGCTAACTTCTTTTACGTTCACGTACACGTAACATCGGGCAGCAGCATTTTTTTTTAGTTCTTATATACTTATATTTTATAGATAATATGCACAACAACGAGGGGGACCGAAACCACGTGAAACTTTCACGTGCGCGATGTGGATCATCGTTTCGATTCGGACTGGGCCATAAAGAGCGTCCGGCGCGCTCAAGAGTGTGAGGAAGATAAACGTTAACTCGGCAATTTACATCCGTAAGTAGCGTGGCTAAAAGTACGGTCAGGCGCGAGGGCAGCTTCCAGCCGAAAATATTCATACATTATAAAGCGCGCTCTCTCTCTCTTTCTCGCCGTAATCTCGCTGAAAACGTAATGGAGTGGAATTTTGCGAGCAGAGAGGTAAGTAAGTGTGCCCTCGTTGAGCGGGGGAGAAGCAATTTTTAAGATCGTAATTGGAAATTCTTTCGCGAAAATTTGTTAAGAGCGAGTAAGAATTAAACCTAAAATTTCCTCGTTAAAAATGACTGCGCTTAATTAGATTATCACCCTCCTCCCATGTTAATTCAGAAGCGCGGCAGATTTTCTCGAAATTTTCATCACGCGAGGAATCATCCTTAAACCTGTGAGTGAGAGGGAGAGAGAGAGAAATCACGAAGAAGTAGTCCCGCGCGGCTCACCCCCCGTTCAACCCTGCAAACTTCAAATCCACTTTAGACAAGAGCCGTAATGGCCCGAGCAATTTACGCGACACAAGGTCCATCCGCTGCTCATTTCTTTCCCAAGGCGAGTTCCTCTCTTTTTGCTCTCTCTTTTTTCCAATGGTAAAATATGCATTGCCATCGCGCGTCCGCGCAACTTGGTCAAGTTCATCCAATATATCCAGCGCGTACGTCTTTTTACGCCACTATATATATACCGATGCCGCACCTGATAAACGATTCCATTTGAATTCAAACTATATAGCGACGAAGGCGATTGCGCGCGCGCGCTTTGTCTGTGAAATATTCAAGGGATAGCACGCGCATTTGCGTCTCGGAGAATGGGATGTTTACGATAAAATATCGCGGCGGTGGTTTCGCGTCGGACCTTGGTGTCGTGCGCGGAATATTTGTGCGAGTGGGGAATTGCGAATTGTAGAGAATATATATACGCAGTTCTGTGTGTTTGCGGGGTGAGAGAGCGAGAGAACGTATGGATGGTAGATTTTGTTTAGTATTATATAGGAGGGGTGAAGAGGTTTGCGGATAAAGGTGCTTAGTTCGCTGCGCGAATTTCGGGAAAATATTTGCACGAGATGTAGTTGTACCGAGGGATTAAGTAATGGGAAAAGCAGGGTTGCTAGGATGCAGCTGTAGTGGTAAATACGTAGTTTGATTAATATAATAACGTTTTACTTATTTTTTTATTTTATTTTAATTGTTTAGGAAAATGTGAAAGATCTTTTTCAATCTTTGTTTAAAAGAAACGGAAAGTGTTATATAAAATGAATTATGCAACATCTAGAATTATTCATGTTGCAAACTTGAATTATTTTTGTGAGTTTCGATTTCACACTTGATAAATTTAAAAACCAATTAAATAATTTAATGAAAATATATTAAAATACTTCGCGATTCTCAAGTTCAAGAGCGTATAAATTGTACCCTATTTTAAAAGGTCGACGGGGAAAGAATCCTCGTTTAGTGCTGTACGGAATTCCCTCGGGCTCTTAATTTGTAAAGAATTAGCTTTCCCTTGAAAGGGTCGTTTCAGAAATAAAAAGGGCTCTTTCATTGGCGCAAAGTGCTTTCAGGCTTCTAATTAAACTAAAATTAGTCGATAAAAATAATCATACCTATTTATATTACTCTAAAATTTCCATCTTATTACACACATCAACTTCATAAAAATTTAAAAATATAACACTGCCAATTAGTCTTTTCTCTAAATCACTCTATACGCATACCACACTCCTCATTCATCAACAACGCGTTCATAAACAGCACAAAAGCCACCCCCGCTATATGTATGTATGTACACACACAGGCTACACAACCCGTCGCTAATAGTCATCGACCTTTTTGCCCGAACGGCCTTGACGCGTGTCGCAGGATCTTGAACGCGCGAGCTCCGCGGGTCTTGCATAATTTTGCCGACACCCAGACACGCGCACACACATACACTTCTTGTGCCTTTTTCATCTCTCGCCGTTGCGACTCTTTACGCGGTGCAATTAAAACGCGGAGAAAAGGCGCGTGCGCGTGGGCTAGGGAGAAAAAAAGTAGACGAGAGAGAGAGAGAAATTGATGCGCGACTTTTATTACGTTTGCACGTGGTGTCAAGGACCGGCACGTGGCATCAGGACGCGTATATACGAAATATGATGGAGTGAAAGGAGGAGGGAGGGAGGACTAGCGTTACTTTTTCATAACCGCCTAGCTGATGTATATTTCATGCAAATCCCGCCTCTGAATTTTCGCTAAGCGACGTTACCTCCTGAAGGAATTTTTAATGCGTGATGGCAGAGAAAGAGCAGAAGGGGAGGATAATATGGGCGAATCCTTTTTAAAGTTTCATGTGGCCATCGATGGTACACACATATTGTCGATAAAGGTCAAGCTTGAAACTATAACGGAACCGAAGAAATATTTCAAATTTTAAAAACCAAGGTAACGCGATCAACGAGAATATATCCAACGAAAACTTCGTATTATCTCTTGCATATAAGTGATTTATTCAAATTTACATTCATTATTTTCATTGGACTTCACTGAACAAAGTATACATTCATTTTGTACACCACAGCGTATAATTATTTCGATATATATATTGTAGAACAACCATGCCGTAAACAAAAGCCGAAAATCCAAACGTTCAGCGACAAAACTTCGTTCTCTACTTCGTTCTACTCCCACGCGACTTCCATCGACGCGCTTTAGCATTTTCGCCCGCCTCATTACGAATTCCGCACAGCTCGCGGTTCATTTGCAAATTCCGAATTGATTATTCCACCGGCGCGACGTTTTATATCGCAAAGATATTATACGGAAAGCTGCCAAGAAATAATCGCGCAAAAGCTGTACACTCGCACTTCCTTTTTTCCATCTGCATACGTATGTACATCCGTTATATATCCGCGCGCATATATGTAAACGAGCGACAGAAACGAGGCGAAATCGCGTGCCTCGAATAACCAAGTGTTTTCCGGCATTCGTATAATACTCGTGCGCGCATTTCTCAAGTTGCGAAAAGTTCTTGAAAGACGGGGGGAAAAGGGTCGCGTCCAAAGTGCGTGCGCACGTGTAAGCAATAATCGCAGGGCGCGAAGGTGATGTATACCGGTGTATTGAATAAATGAAATAAGCGGTTGTAGATGAAAATTTCAAAGTGAGAGAAGAAGCGGGGAGGAGGCGACAATGCGCTTTTAATTTTGAATATGCAATATGCTCTGAATTTAATTTTCTAGACGACGGCTTTAATCACACTGGCTGTTTGCGGGGGAGGGAGAGCATTCATTTTGAGATTAAAATTTTTGTGTCGGTATTGTAAATAACGCGTGGTATTATTTGGGAGAACGCATTTATGTGATGAAAAATATTTGTTTAATGTGAATATGTCAAATTTCGTATTTTAAAAGTAAGTAATTTTGCATGAAATATTTTACTGCAAAGTTTGATGTAAAGAATACAAAAGAGAATGAATTTTATAAATAGTTTTTAATTTCGAATACTGAAATATTTATTAGGAGTACCCGCAATAATTTCAAATGGCACTGCACGTGTAGTGCATGTACAATTTGGATGAGCTTAAAATAAAATAATGGAATCCTTCTTAGAATAAATACGGTATGATATACTTATAGTGAGTATTTTCAATAGCTCAATTCTATTTGTACAAGATATGAGACAGAACAAAGGTATAACGGATATATTATTTTAGTGAAATTGAAAATGTGATATGCACGTTTGTTCGTTCATTCGGAATTTATTTCGCATATATTTTATATGCTTAAATTATGTCATTATTTACTGAATACCTTTTCAAATGACGTCAGTCTCAAAAGCCTCCTTTCTACCCTGAAAGTACATTACAATCAATTCTCCTCGATCTTCATCATTCAATTTCGGATACAGCGCGTGCGGTGACGGCAGCAAAAAGTCGAGGAAAGGACTCGAAAGTGTTACAAAGAAACGGATGCGGTAAAGGAGCTCGAGTCATATATAACCTTCAAAAGCCACACACATCCAGTAAAGTAAGAGTCGGACGAAAGAGTGACAGAGTAAAAGAGGGGAGAAAAGGAAAGCGAACAAAGGACTCGAAAATCGTGAAAGTGTGTTTTTTCATTTACGTAATGTTTTTTTTTCTCTAACAATTCCACGATGACTTTAAATCCGTTCAAGTCCAGCTTTTTTATTGTAACCTGTTGTCATGAAAAAGCTAAGCAAACACTGGTTCACTCCATTTTCCAATATTTTCATTTACCAATAAATAATATAATATTATTTAATTATCGGCGAACAACAAAACGAAAAAGGCCCCCGTTAAATCGCGATATTTGCTCTCAGCAAAATCAATTACCCAGATACACGAGCCGCTCTCGCGAGCAAGTACCTCTCCATTGACTTTTGCACGAGCCGCGTATAGTAGAGAATCGAGAGAGCCATAAAATTAACGACTGCAGCGGCCGTTAATCCGTTAAAGTCACCCCCCGGTATTCCCCGTATAATCTATCGCTTCGCGAAATAGTCGTCGAAACGGCAGCACAAAAAGAATCTTGAACGCACGCGCAGCACGTGCGCGCACCCTACCAACAAAAAGAAGAAAAAAGTACTAACACCTTCTACGTCCCTTTCCTCATCTCGCGCGGGAAAAACTCTCGCGACACGTTATTGGCTCTCTCCCTCTCTCGCACGACGCTCGGGTGCGAATGGCTTCGTCTCATCCCGACGCTCGCGCGTGTAGACGCGCAGGGTCAAGGACGTCGGGTATCCTCTACCCCTCGTTCCCTTCCCTCTACAACTCCCCCACGACGAAATCCGTAACAAAGTTTCCTTCGCGCGTCCCATCTTCCAGGCGCGACGATGCATTCGTATCGCGATTATGTTCCCCTCCCATCCTCTTCTCTCACACAATCGACATGCAAAGCCCGTCGGTGGCTCTCTCTCTCTTTCGTGAGAAGGAGGAGGGAGAAGCGCATGCGGGAAGCGATAAGGAGAGAGGTGGGAGTTTCGATTTGTCGGGTGTTGGGTAGAATGATGGCTTGTGGGAGCGTGAAGTGCGGTATAGCAAGAGAGAGTATATCTCGAGTGGGTGCAGTTGCGAGAGGTTGGGGAGAGGGAATTAATCTGGGATTCGCTGATGAAGTAATGAATTAGCGAATGAATGATAATGGATAAGTTATTGTGGAAGCTGGTGGTACGGGATTCTCCTATTTCAGGGTATTAAGTATGATGGTTGCTGGAAGCCACGTTTATGTCCAAGTAGATAAGGAATGCGTATAGTCAGACACGCTCGCTTTTATCTTATTCGTACGGTTATTGTGCAACTTTTTACTTTGTAATAAGTACTGTAAAAGAGAAAACTTTTTGTGGCAGGGTTTTTATTCTTTGTCAAGTGTACGCTAAGAGTAACCTTTTCCCTATATAATTTTTATCATTCTCTGACAGGATACACGGCTGACAGTGACATTTTAGACGGAACGTGTCAAAATCGTATAGCGCCCTCGTGGATAATATTAAATCGAAAATTAATCTCCCGACAGGCCGAGTGAATTCTAATTTAATTTTCGTCAATTTTCCAATAACTTGCCTTTTCGACCGATCGAAGGAAAACGAGGAGCAAGGAAGGCAAGAATATAAAAAGTGTAATAATCTCCTACGCGCGCACTTTTGACATTGACATTCGCGCGCTTGCGGTATCATCTCTACTCGGGCGATAGATATATAAATAGCATATCTGCCCGGAATGACATCCATTACCGCGTAATTCAAGCCCGGCTAAACCTCAATCCATCAAGCAAGCAACGCGCGACGTCCTGCAACCTGCGCGAAAGTGAAAAACGTCCGCGCGCGCGCGCTGATGACATATCTGCTCTCGTCGAGCGCGGACATGACAGGATTATACGAGTCGCGAAAGGATACACCCTCGTTCGCGTTACAAAAAAAAAAAAAAAAAAAATTTAATACACTATTGAAATCCGTCGCGATTTAACACGACGAGAATAAAAAAAAAATAAATGACAATTTAACAGCGTGTATATTATTGATCGAAGAGTCGATATCGCCCACTTACGTAATCAATTTGCCGCACTAACGGGAAAACTCACGGTTGTTGGTTGCCCGTTCAATTGGATTATCCGACGTGCGAATTAGCGCACGCGCGCGCGTTCTCTGAACTTGACATTCGACGATCATTACGACGACCAAGAGAAGTGCAGAGCTGCTCGGTCAGACGGAAAACGGTAACTTTGTTACCTTGCTGTTGCGCGAGGTGCAGAGAAGAGAGAAAAATAAAGCCGGAAACAATGCCTTTTCGACGATTGCATATGGTTCAGCGTATTCATTACCGAGCTCAAACGGTCGTTAATAAAAGTTTTTGTTTTCGTTTAATCGCTGGAAAACGCGCGCTCTCGTTATCCCGCGTATATTTATTTGCACGTGGGGTGAAGAGGTGGGACGTCGCCTATTGTTGCTGTCTAAACCTGAGACTCGGGCGGAGCTGCGTTTGAATTATTCGAAATTTAATTTTACACTAGAATAGAGCTTCGTTACAGAGTGAGGAGAGAGAGGCGATGGAAAAGGACGAGTATATACTGCTGCATTAGGTCAGGAGTTCACGGAATATAGGCGTGTGTATAGGCTATAACGTCTCGTCGATAATGGATGTAATTGAGATTGTTTAATTTGTACATTTAAAATGCGAAAATAGTCATTTGATATTAATCGAAATCGCGTAGATTGATTTTGCTCTGAAATAGCGTCTCATTATGCGCGGGTTATGGAAAATGGTAGATTCGATAGGATTGTAATAAGAATATTTTGTTACGGAAGATGAAGTTTAATGTGAAATAGAAATGAAATTTTATAAGTTTACGCAGATATGTAATACTAATAGAAAATATAATCTTCCAGAGATTTATATGATCAAAGAGAAATGTACATACTCGTTTGAAATTGAATTTGATAGATTGCCAAGAACGATAAATTCTGCTAATTACTGTTTTTATAATAAAAAGTTTCCAATTGAAATAAAAGATCATTAACGTACGTACATTACATTTGTATCAGAAGGGTACTTGGTGGTGAATGTGTTCACTATAAAAATTACTAATTACCGGTAACGTTTTTAAAGCGATTATTTTCTGCTTCATAATTAATGTCAAGGATTATGAGATATTAACATGGATCGATATATCTACTCACTCAAATCGCTTATCGCCTTTCAACGCATATATTATTAGCTTTGCTCACCTGCAACAGATAATAAATGAAATCATTAATCAAGGTACTAAAGTTCATTAGGAAATAATTTTACATACATTTACAGGTCTGTTTATACTATTATTCAAACGGGCATTAACTACATAAATCATTCACGTATATATAGAGAACGCTTAATAAACCATATATCCCAAAATAAATTATTCACCCTTGATATAGTAACCCCAGACGCACTTTAGCATCAACATCCTACGTAGTAGTACCTACGCAAAAAAGAAAACAAGAAGACACAAAAGAGCCACAAAGTCCAAGACCATCCATCGATCGCCCACATAGGCCGAACCATCAACTCGCCCCATAACCGTGCCTCACTTCCACCCCCACCCTAAAACACACAACGTCACGCGCATAAAACTATCCCTCCGCGCCATCGGCGTGTGTGTATATATATACGAGCCGCGAAAAAGCAGGTGCAAACAGCCGCAGCGCCTGCGTCACGCGGAATAAAAGATGAGAGAGCAAATAGAAATCCTCTCTCACGAGTACACGTGCGAACGAACACACACATACGCAGGCCACTCAGCTACGCCGCAACGCCGCGCGTATAAAATCCGTGCAATTGATTACGGCGTGGAGGCCGCAAATTAACGGCGGACTAACCGGATTTGCGCTGCCGGGGGGCGCGATTTCGGCTGCCGGCGCCGCTGCAGCGTCGTCGTCGTTTTACGCAATTATCAAGTCCGCAGCGAGCCATCAACGTCGCTCACGCGCGCTGGCGTACGTGTGGTGCGCTGTGGGATCGTATATATGTGTGTACGTGGAGGTAGAGAAGAGCATACGAGCGGAGAGGGATTAAGACGAGACCTTAGGGGAGGATAATCAAGGAGCGTAATTGCGGGGAAGGAGAATGAGGGTTTTCGCGTGATAGTGAGCCAGCTGGTTCTTTTGAAGGAGATGGGATTTTTTTTTTTGCTCGTGGAGATTTCTCGGTTATGTAAATTGTTGGTGTGTTGGGATTTGTTGGGATAAATTGTTGTTGTTGTTCTGATAAGGTGGTTTTTTCTTTTTTATTTTTAATGAGAATAGAGGTTCTTTGTCGGTGGCAGAGAGGTGAACGAGGAGATAAGGAAAATAGAAGAATTTGATTAATTCCGTGAGAGTTCGGGCTCTTTGAAAGGAGAGAGAGAGCTGTTAATTTCAGAGCAGAAGGAGAGGTACAGAGGGATGGTAATTAGTAAAAGGTGACAACACAAAGAAAGTTTTAATTTTCCGAGGCATGTCAAAGGCGAAGTAATGATTCTGTTTTCTTCTCTTGTTGTTTAAAGAAGTATTGTTATAATTTTTTTACTTTTTATACATAAAGTAAACGATATTTTGAAGGAAGTTTTGTAACATCAAATTAACAATAATAGTGATAGTTATTTTTTACACTAAGAATGTAAGAAAATTTTACAAAATTTATTCAGTAAACGGAAAACATTGTTCGCACAAGTGAGAAGTCGTGTGCACTAAGCTCCAATGTCAATGCAATCGACGCTTCCTCGAAAGGGAAGTTCGCCGCCAAGTCAACAAAGGTATACCTTCAATCGAGCCAACACAGAAGTATTGTGTTACTATACTTACACTGTGTCAACTTCGACTGAAATCTCTACAGCAGTAGCGACCGCATTGTGTGCTACACTTCACCACTTATTCGACATTTAAATTGTGCAAACAAATAGTCATCGACAGACACTGGCGCATTGATTTGCATGGCAAATTACGGCCGTTTCTTACTCGTGTTCCATTACAGCGAGAGAGATAGAGAGAGCGAGGCAATTACGTTAATTCTATTACGTAGAATTCTATCTATCGCTACAAGGTCGGCATCATGTTATTTTAATTAAAGTCGTTTAGAGTGTGCGTAGAGAGAACTTTGCATTTGAAATGTACAGGTCGAGTTTGCAAACAAAATTATGTTGCAGCGGGAGAAACACGTGGGCAGGAAGGAAAACTGCTCAATGTACTTAGAAACACGTGGGTGTGGAACTTGACCCGAAAAGACGCATTGCTTAACGGGCAAAGAATATGTATACATATATAAAAGTCCTTTTTTTCTTCCTCTTTAACATTATTCGACAGCGTTGGTAGAACACCTAAGCGGATTCGCGGTGCTTTTTTTTTATATCTCAAAAGATGCTACGACGTTTGTGTAAAAGTTGTGTAGAGCATGCTCGACTTCCTTTGTGACGTCACTGCGCGCGCGCGTTAACCTTATTCAAAGGACCAAGGAATTCTTTGAATGGCGAAAACCGCGCGTAACGTAATAATAGCGAAACATTCTTGCATATGTAGAAAATTTGCCGTTTTCACGGTTATTTCGTTATCATTTATTAACACGCAATTTATTTTACTAAATCGACCATCAGTTAAAATTATAAATTTGAAAGTCAACCAAGTAGATATAATACGAAAATTTCCCTATAAAAATACCCTGAATTAATCTTTAAACCACCACACCGTACTCAACGGCTCCAAAAGATTTCAACCGAGCGAATAGCACCACGAGACGCGATTCCAGGGCGTCGCCCAAAGCGCGCCACTTTACGGAAGTGCATGCGCGCCGCCGCTCCCGGGCGAACCACCACCAACCGTGTAGGTACGGCTCCTGGGAGAACTCGAGCTGCTGCTGCAGCGCGCGCAGTAGCTCTCTCTCTCTCTCTCTCGCTCCGCAAAAGACATGCCGGGAACGCGAACGGACTGCCGAATTTTCGCGTCGTCGTCTGGGGGATATGCCGAGAGGGTACATGGGAATTTGTTACAAGGGTTTGGGTACGCCAAAGGGCAAAGGGCGCTGTAAAATTACATGGCTGCGCGGTAAGTTTTCTAATTTGTATGGTAATTGCTGACGCGGGAGAAGTGTATGATGAATTTATGAATACTTTGACTTGAGATTTTGATGGTGATAGTCGGGTGGTGGTTTGTTTAATTTTAATCACGTGTGATTAATTTGTGAGATTGCATTTCTATGTTAGTAAAAGTTAATTCCAGAGCATTATAACGGTAGTTCGAATAACTGTTGTTATCTTAGATTGACGATTATATTTTTAAAATTTTTCCACTTCATGTACCAAACTAACCTTATATATATTTACAACCTCACATATACCGTTGATTTTTCAGAACCTTTGACCTGTACCTTGTCGCATACTCGTGTCCTTCCAGCGAGGACGACGAAGAATCTATATGTATATATTCTCTCTTTCGCGATCTCAGTGCACTCGACTCGCAATAGGCACGAAATTAAAATTATTCTGGAACAAGGCCAAGATGGATCGGCCTTAGTTAGGGAGGATCGCCGTCGTCGTCGTCGTAAAGTGGATGCCGGCGTATTGAGTTTACGAGAACCAATTTATAGTCGAGGAATTATTTTTTTCCGCTTCGGATATTTCATCTCTCCGGAATTCTCCCGGGCATCTCAGGTATTCCCGCCCCCTTCTCAGCGTCTGCTGCCAAATTCGACTAATTTCATAAATATAACGAGTTTAATTCGCCCAAAGTTTTCGTAAGAACTTTTCTAATTTAAATGGCAGGGTAGAATGCAAATTTTTAGGTCGAAATAAAGGGCGCGAATAATGTATTTATTTTGGCTGGAGATCCCATTATTTCGTTGCATTATTCTGAGATGGCGTGTGATATCGTGAGATATTGGAGAATAAATATTATCTTGATTTTCAATGCCAGGTCGTCCCTAAAAATTTAATGAGGAAAGTTAATTTCGGGTTCAATAGATATGATTACTCGACTCCTCTCTCTTATCAAAACTTTCATAATAAGTATATTTTCAATCTTCTTTCCTCGATTCTTATATCCACTCTTCCCCTTCCTGTACAAAAATATTACAAACGAAAAATCCCGCTTCTCATAATCCACATAAATTTCCAAGAAATATATATATCACCTCTTAAACACAAAGCTGCTTTCAACGCCAAAGTAATTCATCACGGCAAAGCGCTACCTCGTATTTTATAACACCATGCAGTAGCGAGAACAGTAGTCAGCAGCCACGATATTTTTTATTCAGCACGTGTATGATTCCGCGAATAGCGCATAAAAGCTCTCGCAGCTTTCGCTCAAATCTCCGCGCGAGGTCGAAGAAAGGAGTGTACGAGCCACTGCAGAGAAAAGCAGTGTAATACACGTACATGTGTGTTTCTGGAAAGCGGATAGATCCGGCGTCCAAGTTTAATAGAGTGTCTTTCACTCCGGGGCCACGAGCTAGCTCTCTAAAGGTCCGTAACGGCCACGTGAGACCTCGGGCCGTATTGGTTTCGTAATGTTTCTTTATGGGGGACTCCGCAGGTGCCCTCGGGATTAGGAAAGGGCTTTACAGCGTCTCGCCGTAAACCAAATTAGATCCGGCACCCGTGCGCGAAGACACGCGTCGTCAAGCGCAAGAGCGAGAAGAAGTGTGTGTGCTTTTTGTTGCCTTTTATACGAGCAGAGTGGTGGGTGGCTGCTGCGACGGCGAACTTTGAGGAGAATTCACGCGATGCGCACAACTTCTGCAGCCGAGTTCTTCAATATCTATTTTTATTACACTCGCGCGCCCGTGTGTGAGCAAGTTTTGCATCTTAAAAATTTTTGATCCTTGGGAAAGTTTTAGTGGACTTGATGTGTTCCAAGAGTTGACGGATACGTATTTTAAAGGATATGCATGCGAGATGTAACGCATCATATATATATATAGTTGACATTGAATATTGAATCGCCAAAGTTTTAAAGGCAAAGTATATTTGTTATTAACGGCCAAATAATGGCTATAAAGAATACGTATGTTTATACTTTTTTAAAGCCACTCATGCGCGAAATCGCTTTAGCGCGATTTCATGAGAAAGGGGAATATTTGGGAAAATGTAATTTTCATCAAACCCCGTTTTTCCAGCCGAGAAAAATGAAATTCTCCATTATTTGAATAACTTTGCCCGCGTGCGCAAGAAAGGGAGAGCGAGAGAAAAAGAAAAATCCTTTTACCCAGGTCGCACGATATAGCGTATATAAGTCTTTTCCGATAATCAATAATCGACAGGAACAATAAAGAATACCCAAAAGAACTTAATACCGTCTCTCTCTCTCGAGTTCTCTCGCCCCCTCTATATATGCGTACCCGCACCGCCCACAGCTTCTCTCTGTACTTACATTGCACCCTACTGCAAGTCGATGACGATACAGTAATACACGTCACATCCGCTAAACACGCCGATACCTAAGAACATCATCACCGTCCGTCTATGTACATAGATATGTATGTATATGTACGTGTGTGTGTGTGTCTTCCTGTCGAGGCGCGGGCGCGAACATATTTGCAAGCAAAGCGAAATTTGATAGTTTCAGAACAGCCATCAGCGCCCACCCAGCCCGGAGTTTGCGCAAGCGCATAATATACACACACATATAATATACGCGCGTGTACCTTGACAAAGCGTAGTGTGGTATATATGTAGCTAGATATAGATATATGTATAGGTGAAGCTAGCCAGGTCTCTCACGTGCACCGGAACAGCTTTAAGTCGGACAAAAGCTCCGGCGTCGCTCAATTAACACGATGATCGGCCCCGCCGGCTGATCGATCGGTTCCTAATGAACGGAACTTCCTGCCCGTGCACACACAGGTATGTAGGTATACGTACGTACACGTGTGTCTCTGTGTCTATGACTGCAGAGAGCTGTACTTTGCAGGAGAGGTGAGAGAGAGAGAGAGTCGATCGACGAGATATCTTGGCGTTTAACGAACACCTTCCGCCCACCTCCGTTATACTCTTCCATTATGTCGGAGAGTTGGCATTTAATGGAGCTGTATTTGTACGGGATGAGAGAGAACTGTCGGATGGGTCCTGTTCGCTACGAGTGTGTCAGAGGAGAATGTCGAGTCTTTGCAAAGATTCGAACTGTCGCTCGAGAATAGTGATACAAAGGGGCGGATTCGCGCGCGTTCTTTGTGTGCCGCGTTAAGAAACTTTGTCAAGGACGTTTTGAAATGTTTAGGAAAAGAGCGAGGAGTTTTTAATATCGAAGGAGAGGAATTTTTCATCTACATTGAATCATTCGCGCCATTTTGTGTATATACCATAAAGGTGACATTGTTTCGCCGTAAATGCGAAAATTCAGTTTCGCGCGGAAGTGGAAAAATCCCTTTTTGGGGATGTTGTCGTCGTCTGTGTGTAAGCTTTCGTTGCACAAGTCCCCTTTTTTCAGAGATAAACAATTTTGTTTGACAGTTTTACCGTAACGCTCTTTTCTTTATATTTAGAGACATTGAGAAGGAAACCCTATTGTTGCTACAGAACCTGTAACAAAGAAAAAGTAAGCCTTTTTCTAGGGCAACGTACAATACGTCAAATGAATTATTGTCGAGCCCGTGTATCCCCGTAATATTATCCCATCAAAGCAACGACGACCTTCGCCTCTGTATCCCTTACCACTGTTGCATCGATCTCGGGCATTATTATTCTCCACGCTTCACTCTCCCGCCCAAAAAACGTCCTTGACTGTGCACCACCCCATTTACATCACTCGCATTTCCCTGTCCTTCTTTTTCTCCGCGTGTCTCGCTGCTGTTGCACATATAACAAGCTCTCGCTAAATCAACGCCGGGTGTATTGGGCGCGCGAACAGGACACCAACGCGATAGTTCGTTACCACGGTGGAAGCATGGATTTATCGCGTCGTCGTGGCGTCATCTTTCACCGAGCTTGTGTGTATATGTGTACACAGCGTAGCTATGGTGATTGGCACGTGTCAGCGATGCGCCATCAAAATTCGCCGCGTTACGGGCGCGTCGAGGTATTTCGAAATAATTAGCGTCGGCAACTCTGATGGACTTTACGGGGTACGCGATGAGAAGATAGGGCAATCTTCGAGGGTTTATGGAGAGGCGAGAGGTCCACGGTGTGGATTTCTGATTATCGGTGGTAATGGGTGTGTGATATTTAGATATTGCTGTGTTAAGAGATAAGGTTATTCTATTTTATAGGTTGTAAGATAATAGCGTTGAGTTTGATTGACATAAATCAGTATACTTAGATCATTTGCGCGCATTATAAAATAATTTTTTGAGATGTTCGAATACCACTGGTGAATTTCATTTACGTAAGGAATTAATTGGGTATTTTCATAATGAATAATTGACAGAACATTGTGATTCCTTTGTTACAGCCTATTCGCATCGCAGATACATGTAACAATCTGTAATTCCTTTCAAAATACATCGAATATTTTAATCATTCTTGAGGAACATTAATTACATTCGATAGGATATAACTGCACGTAACTAATTGTTTTCAAAAATATCTTCGCAACGATAAATCATCAGTGAACATTCGCGTTCATTAATCAAAAAGATGAAATAATTCGAAATACGAACTCGATAATAAACTGCCGCGACTTGGTACCTTCCACCGTCTCTGCGCACATCCGCACGAGAAGTTTTAAAAGCTCGCGCGCCTGCGCGTGTATTTCCCCCGATGACACTTTAAATCATGTGTGTGTGTGTATTTTTCTCTAACCTCGCAATGAGAAAGCACTTAGTCCACTTAGCAAGCGCGGGACCATCAAAACGAATTCTTATACGAAATTGCATACAAATACTGCGCTTTACGACGCTCGGCGCGTTAAAGTGTAACGACGTCTTTTTATTGCCCTCCGTACACACATACACGTATACCCTTCTATATATTCATCCCGTGTCGTTTTACAGCATTAGAGGGTACGAAAGTTGACGACGCTGCGACAAGTTCCAATATCCGTCGCCGCGACGCGCAGCTGCCATAAATCTCGAGCGATTAGAGTATACGGATATTCATTTCCTTGCGTGATGCCTGTGCATGTATAATAAAACGTTTCGTTCTTCACTGTAGCTGAGGGATAAACAAATGATGGAAAATATTTCTCGCAGTGGAACCGTTCGGAAAGCTATTGTAAAAGAAGCCTGCGGAGGAAAACCAATATCGCGATGAATTTAAACATGACTCTGCGCTCTACCATCTCCAGCCAACTGCGCCCTTTGTGTGCTGCTTTTTCCTCTTCGGCGAATCGTACTGGAAGTGGCCCCCGGACGACGGCGTTCGTTATAAAGCGCAATCCTCTCGTCCCCTTTCTCTCCTCTTGTACCGTGTTATTTCAAAAAACGGCGCTCCCCTAATGATACAAACGGCCCGCTCGCAGCCATTTTCCCGGCTCGGAAAAGGATAACAAAAATAAAAGAGTCAAGTCAATCCGTGGGCACTAGTAGCAGCAGTAGTCGTCTTTTAAAACGAAAATCAATATCAGAGAGAGAGAGGCTTTTCCTTATGGCGTGTGGAGGAGAAAAGGCGGACCTTGGCGTCCAGTGCAAGGAAAACATACTTTCTCGGAATCGCGTGAGCAGTGTGTTTCTCTCTCTCTCTTTTTATTTCTGCGAAGGTTAATTCCCATCACTGCCGAGAGGAGGGGAAGATTGCGAGGATGCAATTTTTATCGCGCGCAGCAGGTTTGTCGAACGGTGGGTAAACAAGAGGACGGGGGGTGGTAGGTGAGGAGTATGTGTGCAGTGCTGCATAGTAATTAGCGAGAAGCTTTTAAGGAGGGGAAAAAATAAGGTTTTTCTTCTTGGAGCGCGAGCTTATAGAATCAGCCGTTTGTAATTATTAAGCGTAAGTGTGATTAATCGGGGAACGAGCGTTAAGCTGCGAGTGCGGTGCTGAAATATATTGTCGCAGGGTTGTATGTGCATGCCTATATGCAAATTTAAATTTAATAGCGTTGGGTTGATCTACGGGGTGATGAGGTAAAGCACGCGCATGCTTCTTTTTGTTTTAGGTAATGAAGGACACAAAAGTGTGATGAATTTCAGTTCGGTATAATTGAAATGTCAGTTTATTAATTATTATTATATATAATTATACCAAGAATAAATTGAAAAACATTTGGGTCAACGAGTGGGCGGAGAACAAGGAGGCTAAAAATAAACTTTATAATATACAAATTAACTTGCATGATCGAGAATGATTTATTAGTAAATAAACATTGGACATTTAATTAATGTGCGTCACGTAATTACCTTGTATATATATCATCAAGGTCTGAAATGAAATTGATGAGTTATATTCCGCGCACGAATGCAACATCAAATTCCGACTTTATATCGTGAGCACGCCGCGTTCCTAGAATCAATTCAAATACAAATCAGCTCAGAGAGCGCGATCGTTCTCGGAA
Source organism: Torymus auratus (assembly GCA_900474315.1). Classification (NCBI taxonomy): domain Eukaryota; kingdom Metazoa; phylum Arthropoda; class Insecta; order Hymenoptera; family Torymidae; genus Torymus; species Torymus auratus. The sequence continues at coordinate 13,033 of UXGD01000186.1, read as the reverse complement.
ACTCGCTGAATCAGTGTAAAAAAGATTCCCTCTCTCGCTCCTTCTCGAGTCCTTCCGCCCTCAGCGAGAACAGACTCAATAACGCGCATTATCCATGGGGACTAGACGGCGATGACGAGGAGGAGAGAGAAAGTGCTTTTCCCTTATTTTTCGCGGAAAGATGTTCAATTCGAGAAGGCGCGGCGGTGCTTGAGGGATGAGCCAGAAGGAAGGAAACGCGCGGATCGTATCACTGCTCCGGGCATTTTCATTTTTCATTCGTGCGCGGGTAGGAGATGAGATGAGAGGGAGATGGGAGAAGAAAGAATGTATACGCGTATGCGATAAACCGTGGAAATCGCAATACAGCTGCGCGCGCATGTAGAGCTTCTGGTTTGTTGGCTCGCCCTCGGGATTGACTTTTTTTTTTCATTGCGATTCGCGTAGGTGTGCGGATATAGGGTTTTCGGAGGGCGATATTTTAATGAAATTTTAGCCGACGCGCGGTATATGGCTGGTGGGGAGTTCGTGGCTGGCGGTTTTGAAAGTGCAGTTTTCGGCTTGGCTAGTTCCGGAACTGGTTCATTTAATCGTGGTGTCGTTTCTGGTGAGTTAAATTGGGAACTTTATTAAAGGGATAATGTATGAATCGTCTGGAATTTTGACAAAATTTTAAAGTTAATTTTTATGCGTCAATTACCTAAATAAATAGATAAAAATATTTAAAATCCTTTTCCACCAACTAATCTCCTTACCTACATTAAAACCATCAATATCGACTGCACCAACCGCCCAACTCGCTTAGCAAAAAACTCCCGCCCCAGGCCAGTCTGGCAGGCTCTGTAACCTGCACCGACGACACTATCCAGCTGGCTGGATCCGCACGCCGCATTGCCTTCCGCAATGACCCAGTATGCGCACCTTCCCTCCGCCTCCACCTACTCTAGTTCGTTCACCGAGACAGACTGGCTACGCGTTAAGCTTCGGGCTCGTGTTTTTTTTCCACGTACGTACGCTCTGCCAAAAAAGGGCCAACGAACTCGACGAAACACTTTTTGCTTGGCTCCTGCCTCGGCTGCCGCTGCCATTGTTACCGCGTGCGCGACTAATTTATGGAGGGCGCGTGGAGGGTGGAGAAAAAAAAAGATTCGAGTAGTAGGTATAGGAGGACGAGGTATTGAGTTTCGAGAGTTGGAATTGCAAAAATGTTGGGAACGGGCGAATGAAACAAGGTTGAGTTTTACGGAGTGGGTGTAGGTTTTGGCGGGGATTATTGAAAGGGGGTTTCAGTTTCGAATGCAGAGGGAGTATATATTTTATTTGTTTATTAGTTTGGAATTTCAGTGAGATATTGAAAACGTTCACGTTGATTTCTGGTTTTTCTTTAAATAATAAAACGATTTTTTCTTTCGATTTAGCGTTGGCTTGATTATATTGACTTTCCCGGTTACCTTAGCGTATTCATCGTTGATAAGGAAACCATGAGAGTTGAATGAACAGTCATAAAAGTTTTAGCAAATTCGAAAACTACGTCAGCCACGCAGCTCTCTTTCATCCATTCACCACCGCTGACGTAGACGAATTCCGCTTTTTACGCAACCGTAAACTCACTGCGAGTTTTACGAGCAAAAAAGCAACCATTCACGTCGACCACCACGAGTGAGCGAGAAAAAAAGAAAAACTAATCAACTTTTTTTTCTCCCTCTCTCTCTTGATTTCGCTCTCGCGCACATCACTAGCAAACAAACCCCATCGGCGTAGCTCCGTCTACGGCTATTCCCTTTTATGCGCACACTATACTGCGTATACTGAAATTCGCATGTGAATTGGCGTAACGGCGCGAATCATAGAGCCACGCGCGTATGCACATCCCGTTGATTATCGCGCTTGCCAGCGTTTTCCCAGTTTGCATCGTCATACCGCACGCGCGCACGTGTACAATTTGCTAAACAGCGTTATAACACAGAGACGGCATAATAAAGGGTTGCTCGAACATAGCTATATAATGTGTGTATCTGTGCGAAGCGACAGGTGAAGGAGAAACGCGGCACGGCAGCAACTTTTGTTTGTCAGGAGAGGAAGTTAAGTAGCGCGTGCGCGGCCGCTCTTTGAATTTTCGGTGGGTATGTCTTTTGATATTCGCCGCGCGCGCTGTAGTTTGCACGCTCGTGCAAGCCCAAGTTTTATGCAAGCTTGCGTAATTCGGTTGATGAGCATACGCGCGAGATGCGAAACTTACTTGTGTTTTTTTTTACATTGTTAAATTTTTAATGAAACGTAATTTTTGTTACTCTTCTTTTATTGAAACTACGTAAGAGCGAAGCGATTATATTGCTAGTAATGAATAACGCAAATTAAAGTGAATTATGCAAATGCACGATGGCAAATATTCATTATCTCTATTATAATGAAAGGCAAATTTCGAAATGGTCATTTTATGCATTATAACGTCCGCTCGCGAGAGCACGTGAAATTTTCAGTAGGAAAGTAACCGCCCTTCGTACCGCTTAAATTTTACAAAGCTACTTGCAAAGGGCAACGTTGCGAAAATTCCACGCGCGGTTTTTGCACTATTCAGTGCAGGCCCTACATTTCAACATTATAACACAACATTCGCACTTGCAAAACTGCAGTTCCAACCAAAGCTCCTAAAAACTGCTGAATAAATAAAATAATCCCTCTGTTATTAAAGCCATCATCCTTCACCCACTTATAAATCAAATCTATTACATCCCACGAACCAATCGTACAACCAGATTACCATCTCTCGCGGAGCATTACAAAACAAAGGTCTTGTCCCCCGTTCAAGTAGATTAACTCCGACTGAGGTCAGACCGAAACCCTAATCATTACTCCATTCCCATCCTGTAACCTGTAAAGCAGCCACAATCATCCCACGTTACCTCGAACTCTATTACACGCATATATATAGACTCCCGCCGCGAGAACCACACACCTCATACTCGCGCGTTTTTCGGCGATCTAGTGCAGACACGCGCTCGCTCACTCCCCTCCTCTTCCTCCCGACAGCGACGACCTTGACGAAAATCCAACCCCCGCGCGTGTGCAATTCAGAGTCGGCCCTTCCGCGCGCGCTCGTATACGGAGATTAACCTTCGCGCGGTTCCTGGGGGTCGCCGCGACTATGTACGGGGGGTGGAGCGACAAGGTCACCCGGGGGTGGAGTATGTTAATTGAGAGGATGTGGCGTGGCGGTTGGGACAGGCTTTTTGACGTGGTTTTCGAGCTTTGAGGTGAGATGCTGCGAGATTCGGTTTCAGTGGGTGGGAGGAGAGAGTTGACGGCGTCTGCGTGCGCTGCTTTTTGATGTGGTTGTGGAGTGAATTGATTAATTAGAAATTTAGGGACACGCGCGTGTCTATAATGGTTGATTTGTGTTTCGAGGATGAATGATTTAAGAAAGTTTTCTAGTACACACGTGCGATTGTATAGCAAATTCACTTTTTATGGAATGTGCATTTTTTATTGTTACTGATAATTTAACGAGAGTAGCAAAATTCAAATGAACACTATTTTTCACTATGATTTAGTTTTAATTAGTTTAAATGGTAATAAGATACATGTTTGAAGCAAAAAATCAAATGTTTTTATTCTATTTTAATTATTTAGAAATTCTATAAATACTAGAGTTTCAAAATTCAAATATAGCACATTTTTAATCTAAAAAATTTCAAATATTCGCGCTTTTTTAAATAACCAATCACATCGAGTCTTTAAATGAGCCACTACTTCCGGCTATCATTATTTTAAGAGTGGGATGATATAAGATTTTAAGATTTTTATTATTTTTGTTTAGATTACTCCTAATGATCGAATTCTCGAAGTGCAAATCTATAACTATAGAATGTTTTCCAAATATAATTTTAGCCAACGTTAAAAATAACCTACTCCTTTTTCAGAATATTACCGAGAATGACAAAAATAATAAACTCATCCCAGCCCGAAAGCCCTGCTTTCTCTTTCTCCTCCAACACCGTCCCAAATCCCCTTCCACTCCGAAAAAAAGATAAAGCCACCGTCGTCGTCGTCGCGCCAGTTCGCTGCAGCTGGCTCAACCGATGAGCCGTTGTGCGCCGCGTTGGCTGCTTCTTTTCCTCTCTCATCTCCTCACCCGATTCGGGCGTCTGCGCGCTTCACACCCGAACTCCACCTCCTTCTCCCTCGAGATAGTGCCGCACCGACTGGATATATCCACACTTTTCGCGCGTCTCCCGGTAATCCGAGAACACGGCTCTTCTCCGCGAGATTCTTACACACACGCGGCGTCCTAATTCACTTACGAGCTTTCTCTGCTCAGATTATTTTCCGATCAGAGCGAGCGACGCAATAGCGGCTGATTCAGACGAATGGCCTGTGCGTAATGCGATTTTCTTTTTGCTCGTGAGGGTAGAGATGATCGTGAATGATTGGATTGCGTGGATGCGAGAGAACCGAGTGAAATTTGTGCGTGTCGGTGATATCGGCTTTTGAATGGCGCGGCTGGCTGAATTATGTTTATTATGTAAACGAGGGCGATAAATAAAGTTCCTGGAACTGGGGGATGCTTTTTTGGTTGGGTGACGGCTGTTTTTTTTCGTGGTGGAGGCTTGTTAGAGTGATTTGTCGGCGAATGGAATTGGGTGTATTGACTTACGTGACAGAGGTGGCTGCGAAAAAGTGGAAATTTATGGGACTCACCTGTAACAAAGAAAGAAAGAGGATTGTTAGACGGGTTGTCGAATAATCTCATCGACTATGGTAATAAGTTATATGTATGTAGTTTTCTTTTATTATTTTTAATTGATTAGCGTGTTTGTAATTTTTACAATAGTTAGAATGGAATTTTTATGTGGATATATAGCATCGGAAAATGAAAATTTTTTTAATACTAGAAAAACATGAAGTTTTAATAAGAGACGAAATTGGGTCAAACATTTTTCATTTTGAAAAAAGTAAAATTTACTTTTCAAGTGACAACTCAAAACGTTGATGAAATTCATATTTTCATTGTTATTTCAGAGAGAAGATTTAAATAAATCATTTTGACAGTGACTATATTTTCTTGTATCGAGAGAATATTTTATTTATAGAATGTACGCTATTTTTTCCATAAAACATAATTACATAAATACGAACACAATCGTCTATTAATCACGAACCTATCGTAAAACTCAAAATATCGTTAAGTATTATACTACTCTCCATAAAAATAACAGATAACGACAAAATTATAGCGTTACATAAATAATTTATCCGAAAATCACGTAACGTATTAAATTTTAACGACATGTCGTATACACAACGATTGATTACGACGTTTACTAATCCATTCCCCGACGGATAAACAATATCAAAAGCTTGTATCTTCCGACACAGCCCCGTCCCCGTATATCACCGGACGCTTCATCACTCAGCTCCTATCGTAAACTCTTAACTATATCCCCGAAAAGCAGCCCACCAAACCTCCTCAGCCCCCAAACTTAACGGCTATATAACGCAATCACGACGTTACAGGCCCTTCGTTTACTCTCTCTCTCTCTCCGAAACAATTAAATAGTTTCAAGCGCGCGTGCCACTACACATCAGCGTAGTCGACGACAAACGACTATATACGTGCGGCACGAAATTAACGAAAAAGCGACGCCGGCGGCGGCTGCTGCTGCATTGTTATGCTAACTAAGAAAACGAGCCTAGGAGGGCGCGTGGCTTGGTCGGTCGATCGATCGAGCACACGCCAACTTCCCCGGCCCCGCTCATTAAAGTTAGCTAACGAAACTTAAGGGTTGGGCGCTGCATCTACGCCCGGCGTCGAACTTTAAGGAGCGACGACAGAACTCTGTGTGCATGTGTACGTAAAGTGTATGAAGGAGTTGCAGGAGTGTAAATAAGAGTCGAAGAGAGAGAGAGTAGGTCTTGCAGGAAAGTTGACGGGTAGAGGGTTTAAATGGCTTTGATGGGAAAGAGAGAGAGAAAGATAGCAGAGTTTCTCGGGAGCTTGATTTATGGCTGGTTTTTTCGCGAAATTTCGTTTTGGTTTTGGTCGGGTGTTCGCCGCGTTGGCTGGTGAAATTGGAGCTCGAGATTGAGGAGCGCGAAAATCTCGTAACGAAGAGGATCTTGTTTCCGAGTGGGTGGATTAGTGCGAATATATATACGTGCGGCCTTCTAATTTGAGATGAGTTATTGTGCTCTTTCTGTGAGGAAGCGAAAAATGCCCGAGGGGTAATAATGTTTTATAATGAAGAAACGGGCTGATGTATACATTTTTCGCGAGAGATTGAAGAAGTAGAAAATGATACTTCATTAGGTGAATGATCAAGGCAGTTAAGTTCGATTGTTACAAGTTGGCGCGCGATTTGCAAACAGCTTGTTAGGCGAACTGTAACTACGACGTAGCTCGTTTAAGAGAGGGGAGAAATAGGAGAACTACTCGAGTTACAATGAAGTTCATGCTAATTGAAGTTCGAAGTTAGTCGGCGAAATATGTCGCTAATTATTCAAGAAATTTCGAGGAATGTAGTAACTCGAACTACATCTGTTATTCATCAGCGCAGTTCCGCATAAAATCTTACGTAAAAAGGGTTGTTATTGAATTATTCATATTTTACAGGGTTACATAATTTTTAATAACGCGGAGTGACAATACCAGTTTTGTACGTTACACAGTTATCGGGATGCACGGCTGCGATTTATTATGTTATGTAATAAAACGCATTATTCGCGTATAAAATTGAAAATGCAAAATGATTTCGATCACCTTTTCGAAATAGCATCCACTCCCATAACCCAATACTTCATCGAATCCAAAAACGCATACACATCGTAACTGATCCGCAACGAAGCAGCACGTACATAATTCCACACGGGCTATACACACACATCACGCGAATCCGACAACGGGAACCATATCATCCCGCAACAGCTCTCCACTATACCTCCACTCCATCTCGAAGCTCTCTCGCATCCTACGCCCAAAACTAATCTACCCAGCCGATCGCTCGGGCAGCACCTACAATCCATTCCCGTAATAATCCCCGCATCCGAAATCGCGACTCGCGGCCGGCGTAATTGCACACAGGGCCGCGGTACTTTCAACTTAATTGCGAGAGAGAGAGCTAGAGAGAGAAGGTGAGTATATATATACGCGTGCCCGCGGAAATGAATGGGGCGGATCAAAAGGATCCTCCTACCGGAGCAGGCGCAGAGGGATGAGCTGCCGCGCGATATATGTATATATAAATAGGTACACCGCTCGTTATATGTGTGTATGAGCGCGTGCACGAGCTCTGGGCGGTGCTGTGGGTGTGCGAAAGTGGGAAGAGAGCGAGGATTTTTCGAGGTAGGATAGATATAGTGAGAAGATGGAGGGAAGACGGTTGGGTTGGGTGATAAGTATTCATGGGCTAATTTTAATTTTTAATATGCAATTTTTGTGATAACACACACTTCTTGGAAGGATTTTTGTTTTTGAAATTTTTCAGAAACGGTTGGATAAGTCAACATTTGAAAATGAAAACAATTTTTAAAAATTATTTTCCATGTGCACTTTTTGCATAATAAAAACTTTAAAATGTGATTATATAATTAGTATACCGATTGCAATTTATAAACTTTTTTGGTAAACAGGTGCACTGACATTAAAATTTATTAATATATAAACTCCTAATTTAGTTTACTATGTTGATGTCAAAAGTTAATATTCGCGGCTCATAGTTATTAATAACTTAAAATATGCAATTTCACCGGCCGAATTCGAAGAAGTTCGTCGAAGAGGCACCTTTTGCTCGCTCTTCCAGTAATTTCTCATTACGAAAAGTCTCGCATTTAACGTCAAGAGCACTACTCCCCACTTCCCTACTTCGTTCGTTTGCCGCAACCCTTTTTCAACAGACCACCACGCGCAACTCATTTAGCTTTCCAAGCGTTTTCCATTCGAACGAGAATCGGCTTCCACGAATCGCCCCCTTCCAAAGTTCAGCCTTAATCTCGTCATTCTACACCGACGACGTCGCGCAACCTTGACATTCTCAAGATCACGCGACGCGCCCGCGAATAACTTTCGGCAGCAGCAGTAGCTCGAGATCCCGGAAAATACACAGAATTTATAGTATCGTAGGATGAATAGAACAGTGAGCGCGTTATTTCCTCTCTACCTACAGCCAGTTCATTTGCCGATGGGGAGGCGGAGGTATAGAGAGAAAGTTTTGAGCGAGTCTGAATTGCGAAGAGCTCGCGTGATTTCGCGAGTGAATGGGGTGTGGGAATAGCCGCGTTTTTGGATGGCGAGCTTCAGGTTATGAGCGAGAAGTGGATTTCTCGGAAGGAGGTTTTGTAGGGTGATGCGATGAGCTTCGTGGGTAATTTGAACAGCTAAAAAGTTGGGACAGGTATAGTGAAACTTTCTCAAGATTAGAAGAAGACTGCGTCTATGTAACGTGAACTTGAAAGTCTTCAAATGTAATGGATATTCGTATAGTTTAAGTTACCCAGTTCTAGAAATTTCATTCGCGAATAAAAAGAGCTGTATTAAGGTAACGATTGAAAATCGTTAATGCACTGAACTGCAACGGAAACTTTTAATTCACGAACGATCATAAAACTTTAATCAATAAGTAAACATCTCCGTAAATCAAAAACTTTCATTCCATCCCCTATATAAAATAGCATCTCATATTTGCTCGCACGAGGAAGGTCAAAGTCACGCGGAACTTCGCGTCAACTTCAACATGAAGCGCGTTAATGCACGTGGCTTGCACAACATACCCACAGAGCCGCGAGGCTATTAATTACAGGCGTGAGCGTTTCGACACCTTAGAATTCTATATAATTAAACGTTCATTTGCATGTTTTCCTTTACGCAGCAAAGGGACAGAACCGAGATAAAGTCAGTGTGCGAATGCAAATTGCTAGCGCGAAAGCAATAATGAGAATTCGCGGGCGCGATTGATTGGAATTTTTTTTTATTTGATTTTTCAAGGTTGGAACCACTCCCCGCAAGGTTCAAGGTTTATGAAAAGCCAGATATGAGCGGCGAAAAGGGATAGCGAGTTTGTGCGCGGCGTGTAGTTCTTTGTTTCAAATTGTTTCGAAAGCCAATATAACGGTCGAGTCGTTTTAATGAAATTTTGCATCCATTTCTTCGTCCCGCTCGATCAATTCAAATATAATCCCGTTTCAACTTTGTTCATTCGCCGTTGCAATTTAAATAGTACTTTGGCTGCGCTCTATTCTTAGCCCTCCTACTCTCCCGAAAAATCCTTGACAAAAAACAATTACATCCGAACAAAAAGAAAAACAACAACATTTCGAAATCGAAATAATTGCGATCCCGCACAATTAGCCGCAATTTGTATCGCGCACAAAAGCCGCGGGAAAATCGTCGATGGAAATTTCACTTCAGCGCGAACGCAACTCTCGTTTACTCCCCCACTTCTGCCGCACTCTCAGAAAGGGCCATGAATCCGAAAGCGCGCACCAGCAACGCGAAAAGTTGCCAGCTGCTGTGTGTGTATATATATATATTACCCCCTGCCAGCATAGTTGAAGTGCCTAACGGCGGCGACGTAGTAACGAACGCGTGAGTCGCTCCAATTAAGGAGGTTTAATATACGCGCGTGCCTAGAGGCAGTGTGTGTATGTGTACGTACAGAGTCACACGGAGCAGGTAAATTAATTCGTGCGAAACGCGCCAATGGGAAAATGAGACCTTGACGGGGATGGTGAGAAAGCGAGGATCATAGAGAGGTTAGGTTGGTGATGGTTCGGGGGTGCCGCGATCGATTGGAATTTTGTCTAGACCTTCGGATGGATATGGAGGTTGTTTAGGGGAAGGAGGAAGAGATGTTGAAACTCGCAGGTGGTAGGAGTAGAGTGAAATTTACAGAGCGGAAAATTTCATTTTTGTAACAAGTTTCGAAAAGTTTAGTATGCAAAGTTTTATACATGAATGTAGCAGTATGTAGATAGACAGTACATGTATATGTTGTAGTATCTGCGTGCTAGAAATATTATTCGCTAGTATTATTCTTATAGTAGTTGTGGTCTACGTTCACTTTATAAGTTTAAAAATAAGACTTATGTAAAAAAAGGCTATCATCGTTTATAAATATCGCCAACAGCAAAAAATAAAATCGCATGTTATGATTTTATGTTTTGCGCGAAATATTAAAAAATATTATTAACCTCTTATTTATCTTATGACGCAAATATTATTACCTTTTATAACGTGATATTAATCTGATATCGTTAACTGCCTTGTTTTTATGACACTCTTTATGCATTTTCTATATCTTTAATACCATTTAGTACCAGAGCTTTAAAGTTTGATGATAATTTTAATGGATCAAGGTAAGTCTATACTTCAGATGATTTTTTTTTATGTTAAATGTATTTTAAAGAATTTCATAGAAAAACATAAAAGATGAGAATTTTCTTTGAATGTCTATTGCAGTACGAGTATAACTACGCAATTTCTCGCTGAAATAGTCGAGCAACTGAAGAGTTCTTCACTGCATACGGCTTTTAGTTTTTCTAATTACGTGGGACGAGCTTTCTCGGAAATATTTGTACTGAAAACTTTCATCTGCGACGCATTCCACGTGAGATTGATTCAGAGTCAAAGTTAATATAGTTATTTGGATAACGACGTTTTATTATCGTTGTACGTTCAATATTTTTCATTTATAAAGAAAATTATAACCTTTGAGAAAAAACAATTGCGTTGAAAATTCCCATTGTTTGTATTTCAAAAGAATGAAACGAATTTTGATATATAAGTAAAATTACGGTACGATTGGTTTTATATTTAAAAAAATTTATATTTCTCATTTTATAAACTTTATAATACTCGATATTAGATTCTATAAATATACCTATAGTCTTATTTTAAATATTATTATGATGAATAGTAAAACCAAGGTGTCTCTCAAGCTAAATTGCTTTACGTAGAAAGAAAATTGAATTTCCTTACAAGCAGTTTCCGCACTGATAAGGTACTTATAAAGTCAACGTCAAAGCAAGCCGGAAATTATAAATATATTTATCATAAGGTCGCATAATGTTAATCATGCTATTTAACTGAAATTATAGATTTTTTGTTACTAACAATTTTATGAAAAATGAACATTAATAACATTCTGCTTTAATAATTTATTTGATTTCAGTTTTTATTTATTTGCTTATAAAATATATATGATATTAAATTTTCATCGAATTTTTATTAATTGATTCGTTATAAAACATAAAACATGTATTTTTTTTTATTCAATAATAAACAAAAAGAAACAAAATCAATAATCAAATAAAAGTGTTCATTTGCACGGAATTGACAAACGAAAAAATAAAAAATTTTGAAGCGGAAAAACTCGAACGAATTTCGTAACTCAATATAAAGTGCTCGGACGCGCGCTTTTATGTATTTCGCTGCTGTACAAATCTTTCCGAGAAATCACGGGAGAGTTTTCGCCAGTTGTTTATTAGATTAGCGCGGGAGAAAAGGAAGGAGAGAGCAAGCATTTAAGGAAAATCTCAGTTCTCAGCTGCACGTTGCTAAAATCAATCTGCGCCTTGTGTAATTTCGAGCATTCGCCAGGATTTCTGTTCCGTTTGATATTTCCTTTTTTGCTTTCACGTGCACAACAGTAGTAAATTCTGTTAAAAAGCAGAAAAAACTGGCGTTGGAGGCGAGGTATTCATTTTTTTTTCTGTGAAGCATTATTCTTCGTTTGAAAAAAGGTAAAAAATATGCGTTTTTAAACTTTTCATCAAGTAGATGTATATTAAATGTTGTGTTTGTGTATAAAAGCAACGTGGAACGTTATTTAACGAACAATATGCGACTTTTCGTTTTATTAAAACAGGTTTTTTGCGAAACTTTTATTGCCAGAAGCTTGTATGTTAGAGCCAAATTATTTTCAGCTTTTTCAGCGCAGCTACGATTTTTCGCTTGGATGTAATGGATGGTTGTATGTTCTTGGAAAACACGGTCACATAAGCAGCACGAAAATGAAAAAAATGAGCTAATGTTGAAATGAAAAAATAAAAATAGAATAAAAATATTATGTTATTATATAAAAATGGAATTGCATTTTTATGATAGCTCAGATTATTTGGCTTAAAATTAATCTGTACATATTTAACATAAATTAAATGTTATACACCGAGAAATGGAGTGAGTTTCGAATGTCTGATTTTGATTAGGGTTTGAAGGATATTGTTCTGATAATAAAACCTACACATAAACCAATAGTACTACAAAAAGTATTTTACATATATTTTAATAAAAGAAAAAATCAGCATAGCATATAACAATTGTTGTAGCATAATAACTCTTTTCACAGCACTCATATACGATAGGTACATATTACCAATCCTACGCACAAACATAATATCCAAAACATTTTTATCACACCCACCCAGCACCAACAATCTCAATTCTGCTATTGCCAACAAGCACCACGCGCCGCCATTAATACCTATCTCCATTACCCCCACCGCATACCCCATTACGCCCGTTACTCGGCAATTTTTCCCATCGCAACGGGGCAGCCGCAGTGCGAGTAACGCGCTGTTGCACGCCTGTGCAATCAAACGCTCGGCGAGCGCGTGGGTGGCGCCGCAGAGATCCATTGCAGCGGCGCGCGCGTGGTACAGAGAGCCTCTCTCTATCTCTATCCTGTACTTGGCTATCCTTCGGACGAGGACGAAGCCCGTGTGCATGTAGGCGAAAATCAGGGTCGCCGGATTTTCGCCGTGGCGGGGGAGAGAAGTTTATACTACGGCGAGTAGTTCTTTCTCACTCTTTTCTTTTCTACTCGCTCGGGTTTTGTCGCCGAGGAAGGTCTGGAATTTATCGTTCTCGCTGTCTCCCTCTCTCTCTTTCGTTTTCTTTTTTAGGTGATTTGTCGACGGGGGATTCTTTGTTTTTCGCTGGGGAGAGGGAGATGTGGTATTGAAGTTTGCAGAGGCGGAGGGGAAAAGTTTCAGTATAAATGGAAATTATTTTGAATTGTTTTTTTTTTTCCTTTATTGTGGTTGAAAAAATACGGTGTAGGCA
>UXGD01000185.1:0-82550 GCA_900474315.1 Torymus auratus | reverse complement strand
CCAAGACAAGAGAGAAATTTTCAAGAATTTCTAAGAGCGAGACAATAATTACAGAAATATTGTATATTGTCTCGCTCCCGTGCAGCTCTAGTACAGTAGATGACCGTCTTCAGTGAACCCTTACTTATTAATGTAACGACTTCTTCAAAGTCTCTCGCTTCCAACTTCCCAATTCATAAATTACTTTGCCAACTACCACACACCTAATCCTAAAATCACTCCCTCTCACAACGAACTCTCCGAAGAACTACTGCTGCATTACACACTTACACTATCCTCCATTATTCATGTGAGCTAGCGAGCTTTAAAAATCTGGCGTTCGCAAAACCCTCATAAAATTTGTATCATCACAAGCGCGCGAAAAATCGCGCAAAGTCTCTCTCTCTCTCTCTCACGAGAGAGAGAGAGAGAAAGAGAATATCCGTGGGCGCCAAACTCACGGAAACAAAGTTTCGTGCCCAACTTTGCGCCGAAAATCGGGGGGAGGCTTTTTATGCGGCAGCTGCTACTGCTCTCCGACGGATGTAAATATGCGCGAGGCGTGGGGAGAGAAGAGACACGAAAATCCGCGCGAAAGTAGGAAGAATTCGAACGTGTAAGTAGAGATAGATGTAGGATAGCAAAGCCTCCTGCTACTGCTGGATTTTTGTAATCCGAGATCTGCGCAGCCGGATTACGCGCCAAACGTATTAATTATCGAATTGAACCTAGATATTCGATACGTTGCGGATATAATGCGACGAAGTTGTTGCATGATAATGTAACGATCGGCCAGTCGCGATTTAATAGTTTCTTCGTTTTGTAACAGGCGGCCGGGTAACGAGGCGCGCGAAAGCGTTTGGATTGTCTCTCGCGAGGTTGGCAAGAAGAATTACGATGGCGGTTTCCTGGTAATCTGAATTGTCGATAAATGTGCCCGCGGCTTAATTGAAAAATGTGGTTCCTTTTTTGCTATTATCGGGGGGTACAATGTTTATCTGCGGCTGTTTGTTTCTGGAAGAATTTGTAAATTGATATTTTAATAGAGATCTACGGCAATGATGTAATGTAGAGTACCGGAAAAAATTTACTGCAGTTGAGTCAATTTTTCTGGAAGTGCGAATATTTACTTGGTATAAGTAAGTTTTATTTCAACAAATACGTTATTTTTAAACGTAGTAAATTCTTTTTCTATTGAGTTTATTATTGTACACGCAATATTTCAACAAATATATGTATGTCTGTTGTTTTATTTAAATTATACGTTTTATGTATTTTAATTATGACTACGCAAATGAAAAAGAAAAATCCAATAATATTTGAATATTGTTTTTATATTATTACAAAATTGTTTCAGTATTATTCTATTTCTTATAAAAAGGGACAAATATCATGACTTACGATATATGACGTGGGAAAAAATTGGAACATTGCTTAACCTTTCTGTCCACCTATGACTCTTTCTCAACCATACTGTCCCTGGTAGGAATTGAAATCATTTTTTTGGAAAGTAAATATCTATTTTGAAGCCAAATGGCCAAAAATGGACTTCTGTTTTCTTCCATAAGGAAAACCTTTTTTTCAACACATATTTCACATGCGTTGTCCGCAAAAATGACTCAAACAAAATTCAAATATATTTTTAATTATTGGAATTAATTCGTAATATAAAATGACCTAATCCACCATACTCTAAAACGTAATTTTAATACCTAAACCTTTTAAATCTGTTAAAGTTTTGTTACGATACAAATAAATAATATTACAACTACTTTATCTCACTATATCAAACACAAAAAACATTTGTAACCGCGTCTTGGCAGCTCAAAACATAAACTATTTCTTCCACGCACGTGGGCATTAATATTTCTCGCTCTCAGAACTTCAAAACCCTCTCTCTCTCTCGCTCTCTCTCTCTTTCTCTCTCTGGCAAGACTCAAAACTACATCCAGCCTCTCCATTCTCCCTCGTCAGAAACTTCCCGAGAAACCGGACACCCCTCACACACATACAGAGGTGTGAAAAGACTTCTCTCCCTGCCTCTCTTCCTCTTCCCTCCAACACATCAAAGCCTTTGATGCGGACGATTGTTCTCCCCTCTCCCTTTCTCGCGTCTAGGCCATTGTGCGAATGGCGCGTCTTGGAAGATTATACGGAACCGCCGGCCGACGCCCGAGAGTTCGTGAAGAGAAAAGTTGGACGAAGAGATTGCATCGGTGAGAGAGGAAGAGAGGGAGATGTTCGATTGGTCCTAATGGTGACGGATGTTCGCGGCGGGAAGAAAGTTTGAGGTGTATAAGAGTTGTAGTGGAAGGGATGGATGGTAAAAGGGGAATTGTGTTTGGAGATTCATAGAGTCTGATTATTAGGTCTTTCCAAGTTTTGGTGTTTATCGTGTTAGAAGGATTGATATAGGCAAGAATGTCTGCCAGGTCATTGACCGCAAGTAACTGGTACACTCATGGTATACAATACATGTTATACATTATACCGATTACACGTAAACGTTCGAATTACTTATTAACAAAAATTCATTAACATTCTCGGTAATAATGCAAATTGGAAGTGCATCCGTAACTATCCCCCCTCGACCTTTCGAGTTCTCATTCAACCGGAATAATACATGGTAAAACCTCCGTGTTTACCTTCAAAGGATATTACAACGAGCGCGCGCCCGATTCATTATTCTCCGCTAATGCAAACAATCGCTCCGCGTTAATCCTACATTTTTAATCAGGCCTCTCACTATTTCCCTCTCCATTTTTACTTAATTATTGATTACGTAAACGCTTCGATTACCTCCCTCCCCCACCCACGTAAAAGGAACGTTGATTTTCGAATAATGCTATTAGAATTTCCAATACATAAAAAACAGACTGATTTGCTCTAGCGATTAAATTCGTTTTTGAAGTCGGCCGTGAACACATATGTCGGATGGAAGAATTCATTATCAAATATAAAGAGGATTTGCATCGGAGGCAAATATTAAATTTGCGAGGGAATGATACGGTATCGGAATCGATTACAGTTTCTCAGACAATCTTGCTATGAGAGATGAAATGCGCGTATTTCCTTGAAGGGCACATTGTAGGGTGAGTGGTGGTATTATTGCAAATGTTCCAAGCATCGTAGGATTATGTACCTGAAACTAGCCGCAATAATGAAACTCCTATAGTTATTTGTTCTAGGAATGTTCTAATCTCTGAATTCGTTGATATACTAATAAACAAAGATCTTTATTGTTAATTAATACTGTAAATATAGGTGCACTATATAAATACGATAAAACAATTATACATAGAAAACCTAAGAGGAAATTCTCATCGTAAAAAGACACCTGTAACAGAATTATTATTTTCGGAACGATATCTGCACAATAATACTATACTTACTACAGCTTTATCCACAGATATTCCTCAATCTCAGAATACCACAAAGAAAAACCCACAACAGTAACCAACCTTCCCTGCATCTACATATGGGGAAAAAATACGCGACTCGGATAAAGCAACCCTCTTCCCATTCACTCCTCACCCCTCTCGACAATCACTAATCCCTCATCAACATCATCAACTCCATGCCTATCCTCTCAAACGAAAAAGAGCGTCTCGATTCAGCCTTATTCCACCGAAAAATATCAATAAATATCCCTCCCTTCCAACATACGTACACACACACACACATGCGCGCGCGCGCGCGTATAGCGAGACCCGTCCCTCCTCATAATTCCTCCTTATCTGCTCTCCCCGGAGCGCGTCAGCTACACCCACGCGCGCTCGATTTCCCTTAACGGCTACCGCCGCTCTCTCCTCATTGTGCGTGACTTTACGAAAAGCGCGCGCGCCTTGCGCATAACGAGGAAGTTATGACGGCGATAAAATCGAACCCGGGTGCGCGAGATTAAAGAGCGGCGAGGGCGACTTTTGAGAGAGAGAGAGAGGTTAGGTACTCGTAGATAATTGAAGGGCAAGT
Source organism: Torymus auratus (assembly GCA_900474315.1). Lineage (NCBI taxonomy): Eukaryota > Metazoa > Arthropoda > Insecta > Hymenoptera > Torymidae > Torymus > Torymus auratus. Next base: position 78,599 of record UXGD01000185.1, on the reverse strand, counting down.
AAGGAGGGAGAGAGCGAGAGTTTTTGTTTGGTTTTTATGACTGGGGGATGCCAGGAGATAATGGCCGGATGGCCGGGTAGTAGTTATCGATGATTTACGGGGTTTTAGTGAAGATGTCGAGGAGGTTTATCAAGAGGTGGGGTGAGTAAGGTTTGGTGTTTTGGTGGTACTGGTGGTGGTGAGAAGTAGTGATTAGTCGCAGGAGGGACTTATCAGTTTTTTGAGAAGGATCAATCGGAACGTTATCGAGTACATGCAGAGCAGTTAGCGTGAGGACGGTTTAATTTGCGACGATTTATTTGACAGATAATTGCTTTCATGCTTATATATAAACTTTATAAAAAGCTCGTCTGAGCGTTTCAGAGCAGACAATGGCTCATACAATATTTCGTTGGACGCGAGGAAAATATATAAATAGACCACTTAGCCCCCTACGTATTATACCCGAAACAAAATATTTACGGTCCATTACGGTTTATCATTGACCTACATTGGAAATAGGAAAAAACACGATATTATTCAGACTGAAGCTCCAATCGACTTCATGAAAATATATACAATTAAAAACGAATCGTGACGTGCGCGTACGCGCAAAATTCCCGGGACATAAATTATCATCGCCTTTAGACTTTATCGCCTCGTTCGTGCCAGAGTGAGAGATAATGCTCAAACGTCAAATCGTCGATTATAAAACAAATTAGATTGTCCATCATCGCTTCGTGCATACAACATGCATTATCGTCCGAGCGTGCCGATTATTCAATCTCCCCGACGCAATTTGTATCGGGACGACAAAAATTTATCGACCACGTGCCGACGCCGAAATTTCGCTCGCGCGCTCGCTAGGTAGAAAGAGAAAGAAGACGAATGGAATGTGTCCCGGGTAAGGATCTGGATATTTTGCTCACGTTCTTCGATCCCGAGATGAACTGCCCGGACATGGGTAAACAGGCTGAGAGAGAGCGAGTGGGGTGGGGGATAAAGAGGAACGATGGCTGATATCTTAGGTTAATAAGGATCGATGAATTCGGTATGTAAGGGGGATGGGGTGGATGGCAGTGTATTCTGGGTGAATGCTAAAAGCGTTGTTTTATTACGTGGTTATGTCATTTTTGACAGAGGATGTCTGGATTTTATAGATCGCCATCTGTCAATCTTTAAGCCGTTGTTTTTGAAACGAAATATACAAATTATAATAATGTAATCATAATAATATCCTTGGTATATATTACTCAAAATAATAATAACTAATTACGAGTTGTTATTAGGGTGAATCCATAATGCGATTTAACATTTTAAGTAATGATCTTAAAATATTAATAATTAATACGAATAATCTAAAGAATTCTGTATCTGCATTCTGCAACCCATTTAAATTATCAATAATTAAAAGAAAACGGGCCGTTATTTATAGATACATAATACCAAATCTCGCTAATTGAAGAGAGTATATAAAAGCATAATAAAATGTCATATTAAGGTAAATTGTCTGAGCTGAGAAATTCTCACATAATTGTTATTATAATGCACCAGACAGTCATCAAATTATTCAGTAAGCAAATTAGTACACAAATGGTAACAAATGTAATTGTGATAAGTGTGTCACTTAAAAACGTATATTATGATTATTAATGAGCAAATTTAATTCAGAATTTAACCAATTGAAATAATTTATCTATAAGCTCGATTTGACAACGCTAACCAACCCTCATCCGAATTACAAAATTACAGCTGAATTTTGAATTATATTACAATCTCATTCACATCCCTCTGTCCTACATGCATTATTCCTCGAAAACAGTATCGTTTAAGATACACGACCATTACACGCGACACTAAAGTAACAAACCTTACCGTCGCGCAGAGAAAACCAACCCCCCATTCAGAGCGAATAGCCGGTACACGCAAGATCCACAATTGAAAACCCGACTGCGACTATACTGCGCGTGACTACTCCGTGTAATAACAATGAGAAACGGTCGAGCGCAGTTCGAAAAATCTCTTTCTCTCTCTCTCTCCTTCTTCCACCTCGGGTCATACTCCGTCGTCGCACGTGCGCCGCTGCACTTCCGTGTATACACAAAAGACGTCGAGGGTAGCGCGCGCAAAATGGAGCGCGAAGGAGAGAAGAAAGAGAAAGAGATGGACAAAAGGAGCTGCCTAGAGTATGTAAAAATAAAGGAGTATCAACCCACGTCACACACCGCCTGTTGCGGCTCCTACGTGGGCCAACGATTTCGTAGTCTTACTCGCAGTTTGCAGCGCCCTCTCTACCGTGAATATTAATTTTTCTCCCTCCAGTCCAGCGACTTGCCTAGCCTCTTTCGAGCCAGGGGGTGGTTTTACGTTCAGACGGTTTACGGTCGAAAGGGTTGCGATGAAAAATTTTTACGGCACAGGCCGCGCGCGATATTATATTTGTTTTTACGACAGGGGGAGGTCGACGACGGGGGTGGTTTTATTTCGGCACACGCTGAAGGGGTCACTTTTAATAATTTTTGATAGAGGACATTCGTGCAGCTAATGTCGGTCATTTCTTTATTTTTACGGCAGGGTTTTAAGCGGGTGTATACTGGAGGGTGAATTCGTAAGGGGGTAGTTAATATATCGAGATGGAGATTCGTTAACGGGGAAGTTTTCGCAAAGTTGGAAAGTGCTAATTGTCGTAAGGCAAAAGTGTCCTGGGAATCGAGTCAGAATGATATATTAGAGGGGAGTGTTAAAGGTACATTGGAAGAGTTACATCGTCTTAGGGTAGCGAGTATTAAAAAACTTTTATGAAAGTATATATATATTATTTTGGCCTGACTTCTCGAAGTATTAAATGGCTCGAATATTAATAAAGAGAAGATTTATTTGCGCCTGGTGACTAAAGCTTGATTGGCAGATTGGCATCCCACACGTCAGTGGAAATAAAAACATGACGATATACTGTTTCAAAGCCATCATCTGTGAAATGAAAATAGCGTTGGGGCGTTACGCAAGCCGAGAGTTCGTGCGGATAGAGCGCATCACGCGTTCGTTTCATAGTACGAAAACAGAACTAACGCCTTGAAGATGCACATTGTCGACTGCAGAAGCAGCAACGGCAGCTGCTGCGGCGACGACGCTAATCCAATACACAAGAACAAGCCATAGAGATGAACCGTCGACGGAAGAAGCTAAAGCCCGACTGCATCCCCGACTAATTCGGATTAAAGACGAGCGCGCTCGCAGTACGTAAACACGTCATTTCGAATCGTCAAGGCAAACAAACAAAAGCCCGCCGATGATTACTGTACAAGCGTACGTACATACATACATACACAGACACGCCTTCTTCGGCGGCGAAAAGGGAACCTCGGCAAGAATAGGACGGAGTCGAAGTCGACGACCAAAGTTAAAGTGAGGTAGGGAGAGCATCAGCCAGTCGGGAGAGGGAGCTAACAATAGACCGCGCGCCGTTGCGAAGGACGGAGTATAGGAATCGAAGATAGATAGAGTCACACACACATATGTACGTACAGACACAAGGCCGCGAAGAGTCTCGAAAAACGGGAACAGCCGTGCCGTCGTGTCGACGCGCCGATAAGATCGACGACGACGAGAGAGAGAGACCGAAATAAGCGGCGCGAGCTTTAACTGTGTCTCGGTGCATCGCCGTCGTCGTCGCGTAAATTGATTGTGTACCGCGCGAGCGTCGTTGTCTTCCCGGGGCGTGTACGTATATACGTGGGTTATTGGGAGAGTGGCGCGCAGTGCGAGGAGGGAATCCCGATGAGGACCCGTGATGTTGCTGAGGATGGCAGTTTTTTAGCCGAGAGTGAAATATGGCGGGGGAGGAGCAATGGCTTGGTCCGGTAGTTCAATGTCGAGTCGTGTAAAGAATGTAAGTGTTGCGGAGTTTCCTAGAGTTTCCAAAAGAAGTCAATCTTCATAATTATATTTTTTGTTTGTTAGATGAAATTAAACAATGATGATACGGTGGATTAGTTCCAACTTCTTAAATAAAGACTAGACAAACACAAAGCTTTTGGCACAAGGTGCAACGCTAAATACTTGCTATTAGAAGATAGAAATGATTCTAAAGACACTATCACGCGTACAAAACGTGTCTTAGTTACGTCTAGAAAGTTTTTTGCAGATAAGAATCAAAACTTCCTCTCGCGCTTCTCGAGAATAGCTTAAAGCAAAAACTCGCCCGCTCGAGCGCCAAGAAGAAACAATGTACTTAACTACTTTACAAGATAAGTGAAAATCCATTTGTCCGTTTCTTGCCCTGCCCTGGAATCTTCCTGAATACACTGCGGAATTAATGTCCCCGCTGATTCCTTGCAAACTCCCCTAACCGTCTTTTCAAACGCTACGTTATATAAAATCATGCTCTTCGTTCGTACGTCTACGTCTCCCTTGACTTTTGCGGAACCGGAGAAGAGAAAACTTGTATTATTTCAGCTTTGTACAATAAGTCTAACGATGTCGACAACGGTGCACCAGCAATCCCAATAAAAACGTATGAAATTTCCTGACGCAGCCATTAACTTCCCGACAGTGTCGTCGTGGAAAATAAAAAAGCGCCATAAAGCACGCGAGTGCTCCCCCCAATTATCTCCTTCGCAGCTCTCCCAAGCATCAAAGGTCGCAAGCAATTACGCTGGAGCAGCAATCGCACCGAGTGTCGTCTTTTTCCTTCTCATTAGCATTAATTGACGATACCCACGGACAAAACAAACCAGAAGAAAAAATTATAAGACTCACCTTCTTCAGGTCCTTACTAGCGTCGGCGTCCTCGGCCTTCCTCTTCTCGGGTATCTTAGGCGGCTGCGGGGGCACGGCTATGGCCATCTCGCGCAGTGGCTTCAGATCGACCTGGAACAGGGAAAAATCGATGTTAGGGTCAACGTCACATCCCAGATAGCTGCGTGTGTTGGTATGCGCACGTAGAGGAGGGAACGTTTTGCATAAAGCGCGTGCGCGCTAGTCCTTTTCGAACGAAAGAGGAAGAGAGAGAGAGAGAGAGAGGAGAGTCTCTGATTTCCATTGTTACGGGATGGCTGTAGGCAGGAAGCATAAACGCGATATTTCCGCCGTAAAGTGATGAGGGAGGAAAGAGGAGGAAAGTTCAGAGGTCGACGCGCGAGGGGAGAATTTTAAGTGGAGGTTGAAGGGCTCAAGGTAGAAAGTACATGTATTTAAATTGAAGTATTTTTATAGAAATGTTTAAGTGGTTAGAAAAAAAATGTATGTTAGAAGTAGGTGTACTTGGTAAGTTCATTTACACGGTATGTACTGAAGTAATTTTTACACATTCTTTTTGAGTGTTACTTCAATATTATTTTCTTTTTTTATTTAAATTTCATTCATCTGTGGTTTTAAAATGCGTAGGTTTCGTTGAATTTGATTATTGGCGCCAGAGTTCACGTTGTAGCATAATGAATAAAGTTTAAAAAAGCTTTAATACTTCTATAGTTACTTATGTTTACAATTTGTATAATAAAACAACCATATATTTAAAGAAAATTCATATCTCATGTACGAATTGGTATACATTAAACCTAGAAAATAAACTAAATCAAACCCCTTTCAAATTCTCCTTCACCTCAACACCACCACCACCCGTAAACCAAACCGAACTGACAACTCACCCTGTTCCCACGTAAAACTCAAAACCCCCGCGTACCCTTCCATTTCTCTCCACTTCTTTCTAACCTAAAAAGCCATCTTTCCGACTTCCCCAGCGCGTCTCGATAACTCCTCCCGGAATTATGGGATTCCGGTGTGCACCTTCGTCGTATATACGTGACCGCACGCGAAAGCGCTTTACCCGCCGGGAAGAAGTTTTAAAGAGGCACGCTTGCGCGTAGAAATGCCCTCCCTGAGAAGATTACCGAGTTTTTCTCCTCCTTCCCATCCACAGAGAGTCTCTCTTGAGAGCGTTATAATTAAAAATAGAAAGGCGATTACGCGCGAGAATTCTTCGACGTCGATTCGAGAAAGAGAGGATTATTATTATTATTTCTGCAGCGCTCACGGCTGGATGGGCTAATTAAGAGTATTTAAATTACATCGGCACGGTCGTTGTTGGAAAGTATGTTAATAGTCTACGGGGAGGAAGGGGGGGTAGGCGAATTTTTATCCGGCGAATACTGCCGGCGCACATGCACGCGGGGTTATGAATGCTTCATTAGGATAAGGAGCTATCCTAAATCATGCGGATATATAGGGTGTACAGTGTGCTTTCTTTTCACATCGTGACCCAGTGACTCACATAGCCTATAGGTAATTGTTAACTGCTGCTGCCGCTGCAGTTGTCGCAGCGCGTGTAGAACGAATTTCAATTTCCAAATCAGCTTACACGGATTCGAATTTGATTAATCCCGCGGAGCTACATCTGACGGATAACGAAATGCATCGTTAATCACGCTACATTGACATCACAAACGCGGATGTAGATAGCGAATAGTTTCCTCTTTCACGAGAGCGCGTGTCGAATTAATTTCGAAATATTTGGTCGATGCTCGCCGCGAAATACCGCGTATATGATATTGTACTGGTGCAGTTGCCAAAAGTACAAACCCATCCCGTAACAAGAATTCGAAAATGGGATTTCGGTGGCCGTGTGTGTATGCGCAACAATGCATCTGTTGCTAACAATTCGGCGACCCAAAATCCAGCGCCACCGAAGTTATTTATGGCCTGATGAAATTAAAGGATCGCACCTACGCGCGTCAGGGCGAATCAGTATTACACCAATTACGTATTAATTATGGTTGCGAGGTGGACCAATGGAACGCGGTAATTGTGTACCGTTGCTATACATCGGGGCCGGAAAAAGAGCGTCTTTTACGCAGGATTGTATTAAAGTTCGAATATTTCAATTTATGGTCTCCAGAGGGAGGGATTTATGAACCATTATATCGGTTTAACGGTCCCCTCTATCCAAAAGTCGCGAATATCATCAGATAAACAGTAAAGAGCCCCGCTAGTTCTCAGTCTCGTAAAACGAGTTTCTAAAATTACAGTGCGTAATTTACGGTCGGAAGATTAATGCAACAATTTTATAGGTAACAATATTTCAACTTGCACGCGAATCTCGGACATGTACCCACGAAAAAGCATTTTGGAAATTCCGTCCTCGTCCACTAGTATACGTGTAAAACTCTCTCTCCGAAGCCGCTGTACCACCCGTGGGGACGTCAGCACACACACGTATACATAGACACATATGTACTACTGCCGCGAAAATAAAGACGCATCGCAAACGTAACAAAGTGCGTCCGTTACGAGGGGAAGAGAGGCGACACATGTAGGATGAATCGAGCCCCGGGAGGTGTGTTGTATAGAAACAGCCCACCTGCACGCGCGCACGAGGACATACTACCTACACGCGGGGGTCGCCCTGACAACGCCCTTGCCTGCATTGCAGCAGCGCGCTATCGGTCGTTCGTTTCTCTCTTTCTGGGGGAGAATCCGGAGGGCAGAGAGAGCCGTTATTACGCGACGGGAGGAAATTGTTTCGCCGCGCGTGCGTGCGCGCGAGAGTCCGAGGCAAATATTTGCGGAAGTGACGCGCGCGAGCGGTTGGTCCACTTTGTCAATCTTGGTCGGGGTTTGGGGAGGACGAGTGGGTGAACTTTTTTGGTGGGGAAAGAGAAAGGATGGTTGATATTGGTGGTGGTTGAGTTGGGAATGTCGATGGAGTTTTCGGATTGTTTGTTGCGAGCTATTTTTACAACAGCGGTGCAAGCCTCTCTTTTGGTGATGGTAGCACTGTATTGTTTTAGCTGGATCGTTACATTTTGAAAAACCTTTGGAAAAAAGATTATTTTTGGAGCAATTAAAAATTCAAAATCTGAAGGCTATAGAATACAAATGAACCTGGTATATTGTACCTATCGATTTTGAAGCTACAGAGGCCAAACTTTGAACTACCCCGCATAATTTAGCATGTAAAGTGCTGCCACATCAGCGAACTCAATAAGATCCGAAACGTTACATTTTATTCAAAATGTTTGAGAGTGCTCTTCCGAAAGTTAGAGCAATTTAAATTTCTCTATGGCGGGGAAAGATAAAATTCCAAAAACGCTCGAGTCTCGAATCGAGATTACGCTCTCGGAATCACGGTAATTGCAGTTTTACGTCTACTTCACTTCACTCCCAGTATTCTTACTTCCCCTCCATCGAATCTCAAACGACTTCCTAGACCATGCATTTTTTCGCCATTTCAGGTTCCACCCATTCTCCACATCCTAATCCATCTGCTTAGCTAATTAATTAATTAACCTTCCGAAAGCACTCGTAACAACTTTCTATGATCAGTTCACCACTGGAAGTTCGTCGAAGCTTCACCCACCTGAAGATCGCTGCGGTGGCACTCGACACGCGACTTTTTCGACTTCGTGACTACGAGAACAGCCGGCCACGTTTGTAATGGCCACCTGACCTGCAAGGCGAGTTAAGGACGCCGGGCCCTTTGTGTTCCACGTCGGCTTAGAAACGAAGAGGAGAAGAGAGAGTGAGAGAGTTGCGCGAGCGAACGCCACTAACCAAGTTCATCCCCGATACTGCCACACGCTTCGGCCTGGGGATTTAATGGGCTCTAACTTTAACTCGCTCGAGAATCGAGGGCCGAGGAGGCGCCGTTCTCTGAACAGAGAGGAGGGCCTAGGCTTCATTTTCATTTGAGAGCGGTGGTGGTGTGGCAATTTTTCTTCTCAGTTATTGGAATGCCAGAGTTTTAATGGGTTGCTGGAAGTTTTTGAAGAAAGGTCCTAATGGCAATGGAAATAAATTTTAGATTTTTACATTTTATTAAGTTCTACCTGAGTTTGTAAAGGGGGTCCTACCATTCTTACCGATTAAGCTAATCACAGCTTTTAATTATTAAAAGCTTACTTCTCAGCTGACACCACCGGTTGGAGTTAAATGAACGCCAATTTGCTAAATTACGAATGCGTCATAAATATAACACAAAACCAATAACAAAAGTTGTTGTATCCGCTTCTTAATAAGCTCTCTATATAGAAATGGATTATCATTTACATAATAGCAATTTGAAACTTTATGGATTGGCAGAATATTTTGATAGAGAATTTGCACATATATATTTATTATACAGTTCAAAAACTGCGTTCTTAGCTTGAACGATAACAACCAACTGTGGTACGCCATCAAAGTTTCTTTATAGTTCGATACAGTTACTACCACGACCGCCGTAGAACTACACAATGAATATATAGTTAACCTCTTCACGGCATCCGTATATTTCCATCCCTTTGAAACAATCACACTGGATAAGATTGCATATAAAATACTTTTTCAAGCAATCGTGGATGTTACGATTATGAATGTTATTCCCTCACAAATCAATTAAACGAGTTTTGCATTTGCATAAAACCCACTTCGAAGGTAGCTAATCACTTCCCAAACTTCCCAAAATGGCGATAAGAATCCTCACGCGCCTCGCTAATGGAAACATCCATTAAAGCCGAACACTCGGACAATTAACCGGCTGATTTATCAAACTAATTAAACCTCTTAGACGGATTAACTCGACAATGTCCCATTGTGCCGTTCCTCCACGGCTCGGCGCAATCCTAACCTACAAAGCGCGCGCCATCCCGCTCGAACAATGAAAAATCACAACAACAGTATCGTCGTCGCGCTCAAAATACTCGCAATAATCGTCCCTCGCTAGCTCTCTCTCTCTTTCTCTCTCGCATGCAACTTTAAACGACCGCTTGCGCAAACTTCGTTGAATTAACTATCCGTAAACTCGAAAAGCGAAAACTAAATTATTTTCGTACTACGAGTCCTCTCGCACGCGCGCGCACACATACGCACACAGAGGCCATTGTGACCGAAAAACTTTGCTATCTCGCCCTTCCTTTTGTCCTCGTGCGCTCTTTATCTCTCTCCCTCTTGCTGCTGCTCGTGTGCATCATTAGTTTCGCTTTAATTCGACGATGCTGCCACTACTCGCGTGAAATCGCACGTAAAGCGTCGCGGAACGTCAAACGCGCGCCGATCGATGCCCGCAACCCCCACACCGCAGCGTATGTGTGTGTCCGTACTATCGCGATGACAAGTGTCCCTGTTGTCCCTAATTTTTTATTAACAATTTCTGCTCCAGTTACACGACTCAACGTTTAACGCTCTGCGGGATGTAATTGTTTCGTGAGCGTGGGTGCAAAAGCGGTTACGTACCCTTGGTGAGATAAGTGAATTTTTCTTATTACTTGTATGGGTTGACGTAAGGTAGCGATGCCGCAATTGAGACCTGACATTTTTTATGTGGCTTTTACGAAAAGTAATGGACCCTGCGGGTTACAGTGTTTGTAGTTTGCGCCGTAAAATGCGTTAGGGGATGAAATTCCGTTAGCCATAGATGCAGTTATATACACGACGAGTGCATCGACAATCTATTTAGTGTAACCGAATGAGAGTCAGAATAGATCGCGTTTTGCCTGGTTCCTCTCGGTCTCGTGGCTATGGTATAGTTCCAATTTCCAAGTTTCAATGGAACTAAACTTCATTTCTAAATAAATTGGTAAAATGAATCAGTGGTTTGTAGCACCACTACAGTCCGAATTTCTAACTGAAATTATTAGTTTCGATTAAATAGTAACTTCCACCTGTAATTTTCTAGGTACCATACATTTAAACAAGGTTAAATAGCCACTACAAATTTTTAATATCTTTCACACTAATAACCTAAAAATCTCATCATCGTAATCAACCACTGCAACTTGCCGACCGAAGTCATCAGCATATTGCACGAGTGACGCGCCATTCGCTGATCGAAAAATCCGACGAAACACTACAACTCCTGGCACTACAAACAAGAAAGGAAAAACCTCGACAATTCCAACTGCTCTGCTGCGCCGGTACGCTTCCCGTGTGTATACATACTTCTCCCGTCGCTACAGCAGCAGCAGCAGTTGCTCGGCGATGAGAAAAAGCGGAGCGCAAATATTTAAAATCCAGGGAGCGAAACGCTTGTCGCGATGTCAATAAAGGCGTCCCGAGGAGGAATCCCGCGCATTTTCCGATTGCGCGCCGCCTTCCTCTCGATTTACATAGTAATCCAGCGGGCCGAGCCGAAGGAGAAGAAAATTAGAAGTGGCAACAACACACCGTCCGGGAATTAAAGTCCGAGGGTTGACGAAACACCGGCTTTTACTACTTCTTTTTTGCTACAGCTTAGCTGGAGGGTTAGTTTTTTTTAGGATTGCCGAGGGTTGGTGATGTCCTTGGGAATTCCGGAGGTGTCGCGAGCGAGCGCGCGTAGGACGAAAATGAAATTTTTTCGGAAGATTGAACGCCTGGGTGAGGAAGCAGACGTTTTTACGAGGCGGCCGGCGGCTGGGTGTGAAATCTGATAACGGCCAGTGCAGAGAGAGAGAGTAGGAGAACTTATTTCAGACTCTTTTATAACTTTTGATCTGCAGAGTATAGCTTTCGAAAGTTTTTTACGATGGCGGTCAAGTGCGCGGCAATTATTCGCACGTCGAAGTATAAGTGGGATTGAGATTCTTTTTCCGGGATTAAAATTTTGCATTTTCATCAAGATTTATACGCGAAATATGAATTTCAAGTAAATATTTTGGCTGCTGTACCTACTGCAGCTACGCAGCGAATGCTAATAACCGGAATTTTGTTGGGGATATGCACACATAATTCCCGGGTACGTGTTTTCCGATTCTGTTAAATTTCATTTCCATTTCTATTTTGCGTACACCATATTCTGCTGAATTCTATGTGTAAGGAAATATTTTATGTATTTTGTGTATACATATTTATGTCAATTAAAAGCTTTATATAAATCGTATTCTACGAAGTTTTTGATATTAGTTTAAAAACAAACAAAATAATATTTCAACAATCCGAAACATACACCAATAAAAAAGTCACATCAGCATAACCCGCGCTTTTTTACTACGTCGTTACCGGTAACAAAAATCATCCTCTACGCGAGAGAAGAAGCATCGACTCTGTTCCCTCCCGCCCATAGACAGCGCAATTTTCATAATATTTAAGCGCGCCTTGGCATCCGCGCGAGCGCTCCTCTTTTCTTATCCGACTTCCGGATCCCTTCCTGCCCTATAAAAATTAAGCCCCCCAGCACGCGTCCGTATACTTTTCACGGCGAGCGAGCCCCGGCTTTACCTCGACGGCATTATATTATGCACGCGAGAGATACGGACTCGACATAAGCGCGCGCGAGCGGGGGCGTATTCTTTTTATTAATCTCACCTCCTTCGCGCGCTAATCCCATTAAAAGCGTGATAACCTCGTTAAATATTTTACTGCGCGAGAGAGGAGCGTGAAAATAAATGCGCGCATTTATTGGATTTCAAAGAAATTCTCGGTTTAATATTTTAAAATCGTATAATATGCATGCTTTTTTGCGCGTGTGCGTGCAGATTTTTATGGGTCGCCGCGTGACATGCTTTTGTTATCAGCGGTAGGGTTTCGGTAATAAAGTCTTGACATATTTGTAAAAGGGTTTGTTGTTACTTATTTCTTCAATATATTTTGTTCTACGCAAGAAAAGTGTCATTAAACTTTTACGATAGGTTTTGAGCACGTTATATATAAATTCTCTACAATGTACACCCTAGTTTTCTCTATTCATCGCTGCAAAACGAGAGAACCAAATGATTATACCAATGGCTTCAATACTCAAAAAGAATCGCACTAAACGAAAAATATCTTTTCGGAAAGAACCTTGAAAACACCCACCAACACCATTTTTACGACCTCGATATACAGATACCCCGCGTTATTATACCGGAGCGATTACGCGTTATGTCATGCGCATTCATCAAAATCTGTTGCGATCATAACCGTGCAGCCAGCATCGTAACAAGGTCAGCTCGCGCCAAGCTGTACCGACCACTACGTCACAAGCGTAACGAGTTTGGGCAATAAAAGGAACTCTCGTGCGCTGGCGCGCGTCACGTTGTCGCTGGCCAGTCTGTAGTCTGCGTCTTTAATCGACCGTGACCAAGCTGGGAGTTTCGTAGAGGAAATTAGTTTGTATATAAAGCATATTAAGAGGATATAAGTATAGTTTGAGAGGAAGTGTCGTGATTAATACTGAATTCCCGGTACTCGTTTTAATTTTATGATGTTCTAACCTTTACGTCATTATTGCTTTATTGCAACTCGTTAACTTTCTATAGAGATATACAATGGATTTTCCAAGTTTGCATTTATTTCGCAACCTATTCACCTTCAAAACCGCATAAATCCGAATTCACTCACACCATTCGCAACAAACCCCCATCGTCAAACGCGTGCAAAAATCCCGCGCGACAAAACTCGCAAACGGATACATTTCTTCCTCTCGCGCGCGTTTTGCCTTGCAAATATTTCTGCTCCGTCTCTCGCCCGACCGCGAAATCGAATACGAACTTTACCCTCTCTCCAGACGAGACAAAAGCAGCACTGGACGACTTGAACCGCTGCCAGGGCTTGGGGGGTAGAGATTTTTTTTTCAATCCCACGCGACACGCGACGCGCACGGCTAACCAGGGAAGTGGACGTATCACGCGCCCGGGAGCTTTTACGGGTAATTTATTTTGCGAAGAAGGAGGTATTCTTTTTTTCAGGAGGATTTTAATTGCTCTGTTGGGGGTTGAGAAGACGAGAGCGCGGAGGATTAAAGAATTCGCGTGCGCAAGGATTAAAGCGGATGGCTATGTTTTCGGAGGTTTTGCATGATGATGTATATTGTATCCGGGCAGCGTTTTGGGGTTAAAGGTGGATGGAGTTGAAAAAGTGGAGGGATGAAGTAAATCAGTTTGGAGGGTCTTAAATTTTCGGAGTTGTGGAGCGGCCGGGAGTACATTGCGTATATTAAATGGTCGCGGATTCTACATTATTTTAGGTGATTCCGGAATTCGTAGGAGAAGAATTTCAAGGCAGAAGAGCGTACTGGAGAATGTCGATGCTGGAATGAAGTGGGATTAAATTTGCATTACGACCTTGGCAAATTTTATTGGAATCAAGTAGGATTCACTTTACATTAGACTTGATTTAACCTAGAACGGGGTTATAACTATACCAGATGACGTATTCTCTCCCATGCGAACTAATTTGCGTGAACTGAATTCCACTTCATTAAAGTAAAAAATCGTTTGAGCCCCTCTTCTCTCGTCCATTAATATTTTCCCAGCACAAAAATGACCGATTACAATGCATTTCAAACGACAAAATACGCCACAACGCTTGACTTTCCATTCCGATCCATTGAAAAAACCTTTCGCGAAAATTCGAATATCAAAAAGGCATAGAGCGAGCGACATCGCCGTTCGCATACACACATATAACCGTGTATGCCATTGAAAGTGCGCGGCTAGGTTAAACGTGGCAATTGCGAAAGCAATGATTCAATTCAGCCTCCCGCGTGCGCGCAAGTGGACACAAGTGCACGCGTCAAAGTAGGCCGAATGACCGGCGCATATAGCCCATTAAATCAGCGCCTAACTTCGTGCCACGACTGGAAAAATGGTTTAAAAATAGCTCCGCACTGCCATCGATCCATCGCCGCCGCGCGTGTATACGCAAGTGAAAACAAACGAGCGCCTTGAGCATCGAAGTATTTGTATTGATCAGCGAGGACGCGGCGAGGAAAAATAATTATCCCAGCGCAATCAAAGCGTTGTTACGTCCTATCGTAACATGTGCCCGGACTTTATTTCCCAGATAAACCGATTGCTATTATGTGCACTGCTGTCTCTCCCTCTCTCTCTTACTCGCCCAGAGAAATTTCCGAAAAATCAATGACGCGCGCATACTTAACTGCTGCTGCACTTTGGTGACTTTAAAAAATGCCGAATTGATGGGTGAAACGCGTTAAAATACGCTTAGAATAATGGACAGCAGGCGGTACGATCGATGGGGGTTGCGGTAGCGCTGCGTAGATGTCGCGTGAGATTGGGACTAAAAGGGTGATTCTTCATGGACGACTATAATATAAGCGACGGGCACACGAAGCTGAGTGTTTGTCTGCTCTGCGTCTGGCTCTAATGAAAGTCGGCTGAGGAATGGCGGGTATTGTTGCCTGTGGCAGGCAGGTGGATTGGTCTGCATGGATGAGAAAGGGAATGCAAATGATGGCGAACTAACAACGGGGTTTGATTGTAACAATGGAATCCAAACGTTTACCAGGGACGAATTCCATAAGGATCATTATTTCCAATTCGAAAAATGAAACACGCTTAATCTGGCGCATTATCATATATACCACGTGAAATGAAGCTCAAAGCGCCGAGCGAACCCTTTAACCATATCAGCAGACGACCGCACACAGAGCTCATCCAAAACCCATTACATAACGCGACGGTGGCGGCGGTCGGTCGCGTTTGAATAACTGTCGAGCAAATAGAAGCCTTCGGCCGTTGAATATTTCAACGGCGTGCTAGACCCCGAGAGTCAATTACAGCGAGGTCCCTATTTGAATGGTCCGCTGCTGCTGCTGGTAGTGGATGGTGGGAAATGAATCTTTGCGAGGGTAGGCGGCAATTTTGGAAAAACAACGCGAATTAGTGTTTCATGGAGGGACAGGAGATGAGTATTGTGATGGGAATGGGTGAGTGGGTGGTTCAGGATTGGTGTGTGGAGTAGTGATAATAACGATTGTGGAAAATTGAATTTTTGGGTTAGTCGTTACCGTTAGTAGACTTTTATGAAGAACAGAATCGAATTTTTGAAAAAATTTCATATAATTATAAAGATAAATCTTGATGAAAATGGACTTTACTAGTTCAAATTATTCAAAATAAAAAATCAAATGATTAAAATCAAGGTTTTGATTAAAACTTTAATAATAACGTTCTTATGCAGCACACTTTATTATACATTCCACTCTATCGAACCGTATCTACAATGTAACAGAATTTTCCCAGTACACTTGAATTTCACTTTTGTACTCCCCGCAACGCACCTCCTAATTTAAAATTCAAATAACCTCCCCCAGCACAAACAATCCCCTTCGAGCCCTTCATTTTCGAAATTCCTTTTCCGACCGAAAACTCAAAACCAGTAGCACCATATGATTTCTCCCGTCCCCCTATCACGTACAACACTGACGCTATAACCGCGTTCTGGATTAAGTCTCGCAATCACCGGGGATTATATCTCCCCCCTTTTTCAATTTAGCGCACGGCTGAGAGAATTCCTACAGTCGTTTGCGCGTGTGCGCGAGCTTGACCTTTTATTTTTCCGTGGCTAAGAAGCGGACAATGAGATTCCGAAGCGTGCGCCCAGCAAATTGGAAGCGTTTAATGCACTTTAGGAATCACGCGATGATTGCCGGTCTGTCTGTCTCTTGTGCTCGTTAAGTTGAAGGATGAGGAAAAGGTGTTTTTGGAAATCTAGTTTGAGGAGGGTCTTTGATGGAAAGGGATTTTTTTCGTAACGAGGGGGTGGAGTTTTGGAATCAAGAGATGACAAGAAAGATGGGAATTTGAAATTGGGTTGATTATTGGTTTGAAAAAAGTTTTTGAAATTTTATAGGGTAATTGAAAAAGGGGTGGATTCTTTTTAATGGAATCAAATGAATTTTTTAAGAATTATTTTCTAAAAATAAGAGTAGACGCTTATATGTTAACGGCGACGTCATTCTTAGATAAAATCCACCATTTTTTACACGTTTCCAAAATACTTTTTCTCACGACTACAATTATGGAGACACGGTACTTGAAAAATTATTTTCAAAACAGAAAAGCTCATATCAGAATTCCAGAAAAATAAACATCTTCGGCCAAGCCACACGTCCCAACCTCACACAAAATCAACAAAATAACCATGTTTACATTTCGCACTTCCTGCCATTCCCCCACCACCAGCTGCTCCCACGCCAAAAAAGAAAACCCGTCCAGTGGGTCAATCGGCCATCATATCCCACCTCTCGCACGCGATACAAATCGCCAAAACTGCCCGACTCTAAAACCACCGCCGCTTGCGTAATCGCGGAAGGTGTACACCTATCCCGACGCTTTTGCGGACACCGCCGGCGGCGCTCATATTTCAGCGTAATCGGCCGCGCGCAGCCGCTCGGGTCATCGTCTCTATCGCTCGTACGCGTATACGCGCCTCAGGACGTGTATTTTTGGCGCGGGTCTTTGACGCGCGCGCGAGAGAGAAAACATCACGGGCAGAACACGATTGCGGTTTGACAAACGTCCTGCGGTGTGGTGTAGCGAGGGTTTAATGAGATGTGATGGGAGACGAGATGGGTTTCTTTTTTGGGGTGGGAGCTTTGACGAGAGGTGGAGTAAGTTTTTTTAAAGGGGGAAATGCGAGGTGGAACAAGTGGCGCAAAAAGTGCTCGGTTTGAGGGAAGCTTTTAGCGGGGATTTCATACTTTCTGAATATTAAAATATTAACATTTCTTAATTTATTAAAAAAGACTGAAGTTTGGCGAGTTCTGTAAAATTTTTTAAATTAGGGTGAACGGTGTGGTTAGAGATTAGTAAACGTTCTAGTTTTGAAATTTTGATCTTAAATTAATGAAATATGCTATGTGACATGTTGTAATAAAACATTTAACGCCAATCGTTGCGAGATTTATAACTTTGCAACAATTTCTGTTCAAATTTTTGAATATTCCCAAAACCGTGGATTCAAAACAGTAAAAAAGAAACGCTTCAAACAGAAATTCAGCGTCAATCGGATACCACATCAATAAAACCCCGATTCAAAATCAAAAAAAGTTCATCAGTATTTTCTCTATTCACACCACACCACCCAACAAACTATACGCTTCCACTTAAAAAAAAAACACGTGTATTTTTCGAAAAAAATTGCTTTCTATTTACAACACCACTCTTCCCTCACTATACAGAAAAACACACGCGCCAACCCTCAAAAACGCACATCGCCAAACGGCCCATTAAACCTGGCGCGCAGTTAAACGTCCTGTGTATACGCAGTAGCGTATCGCTCGCGCGCGAACAATAATTGCGCGAAATAACGCGCGGCCATAAATAAAGCGTCGCCATGCATCAAGTATACGAGGATCTCCGACCCCGCCTTCTACATACGTATATATACACACGGATAACACGTGTATGTATGTGTACGTAGATATATAACACATACACACGTGCGCGCGATAGCAGTTTTCTCGAGGCCACACTATCTGTATGCCGACGGCGTTCCGCGGATTTTCCCGGGCGGCGCGGGGGTTTTCCATACGTTTTTCCCGCGAATAATAAAGGAATACGTACGCCTATCTCATACTCATACAGGTGTACGTGTATGTACGTACGAACGAGGAAGAGAGAGACGTGGTCCTATTAGGGGAGTTTAATTAAGAGCCGGCGACAACGGCCATCTTTAACCGTCGCACTCCGAGGGAGAGAGAATCACAATGGCGCGTATCTTGATGCGAAAGGTGCCTTTGTCGCGGAAGTGTCTTTAATTAGCCGTGCGCGCAAGCTCGTGCGCAGCGCGAGATATCGTTGTTGGTTAGAGGGAGAATCGTATCGCCGCGGGCGATCTTTGCGAAATAGGCGAATCGAGAGGGATGGTATTTTGAAAAACCGCGTTGACCTGGTTTGGTTTGCGCAGGAATGTTTAATGACGAAATTCGAGCTGATGAGTGAGTGAACGGTGAAGTGTCGGTTTGGTTGCGGGAAAAAGGTGTGCTTTTTTTCGAGTGGAGGTGATACGTAAATGAACAGTTTTATTTTTTCTATTTTCGATGGAACAGATTTGACGAAAGACGTGCGGTTTCGTTTCAAATAATATAGTTTTCCATTAGATAGCAAATAAGTTTGAAGTACGAAATTCGTTATCATATATGTAATCGCCGACAAAAAGAAATTTTTACAAAAGATACAAAGAATCCTGGCACATTTATCTCAGCGAATTCCGCCAACGAGCCTTTCCTCCTCACATATCTCACCCTTTTTTCCCCTATAAACAACGAGAACCCTCTACCAATCTGCCCGGAACCATCACACACCCGAAACCTTTCTCTTCCACGAACCACACGTCTTTTTTTTTCTTCACCACCGAAAATCCAGCCGACGGAAGCAATAACGCTCAACGCTCGTTTGCTCCCGTACACACATGCGCCTGCGTACACGTTTACGAGGGACGCGTGCTCCGATGGCGGAAGACACAGCTCTCGCGCGTGGCTAGGCGCGCAGGTAGACGCGTAAAATAAAGACGCGGCGACGACCCGATTCTCGATGCGGCGCGAATAACATTTCAGAAGGGGGGTGGGGGGAGGGTATAAATAAAGCGCGCCTTTGGTTTATTAGTTTACACGAGGGGTATGTGTATATAGCTATGAAGATGCGCTCTCTCTCGCGTATGATATTTTAGAGTCTCGTACTCGCGAGAGGTGGGAAACGAGCGCGGCTGAGTAACGGCACACGTCCGATGAGATTTGAATCGTAAATATTCGCGCGGAGATTCGCGAAATTTTCTCGCATGCGATGGGGAAAAATGGTTTACTAGCTTTATAAATTTACCTCCTAGACAAACGACGTAGTCTCGGGAAAATTCCGAATTAACCCAACAACAACAACAACAGCAGTATAGCTGCTCGGCGATTCTCAAAGGTTTGCATTCCGGTGGTTTTGAAAAATTCAGAAGTCCTGTGCTCGAGAACCGCGGCCGAGCTTTTGGTTACGTAAAGGCGTTGGTTAGCGGCAATGGCGCTACAGCGGTATAAGCGTTACAGGTATTTAGTTATCAAACAACATTATTGATCGTAGCGGCGTTGAGTTTCAGTGTATAAATTGATACGTACGCGACTGGCGCGGGCTATTACAGTTTTACGAGGATGGGTTTCGCGGGATTGTCGCTCTGTAGTACTGGACTTTGGTTTATTTCGAAACCGCACGCCCACACAATCGTATAAAAAAACACACTCACTCACGTTCGCCCGTTTTCTAATTCTACCACCGCTCCCTTTTTACCCTTTAAAATCACTCTCTACCTCTCGCATCCTCTCCGGCCCTTACAAATCGCTGCCGGCATTGTTTCGCGCAAACGTTGATACTCGTCACACTCGACGGCACCAGCACGCAATCGACCTAAACGCCCTCAATACCAGCAGCAGCTGCTACAAAAAAAGAAGAAAAATTCACCGTGTTCGCGGCGCTCATTTCCCCATCGCAATATTACACCGCGCTCGCGTATAAATCCTAGCGCGCGGACAACGGCGCGGTTGCCGGTATAGCAGCCCTTTGTGTCCGCGCGATCATCCGCGTGATAAACTATTTGGCGAGCGAACGGGGTCGCGAAAAAGAATAACGGCGCAGTGGCTGTTGTTGTTCGATCGCGTCGCGAGGCGGTTTACGAGGGGAGTGTAAAACGTAAAGCGGGAGATATAGCAGAGAGGGAGGGGGGAGATTATAATGAGCCATAAACGCGACTGAATTACAGTGTCGAATTAACGCGGGATGCATTGTTTCGAGGGCTTTTTATGTGTCGAGGCGCCGGTTGTGTGTTTTCTGTGCGTCGAGGGTGAAAGGTTTGATTGTTTGCTGTTACGGTTGGTGATTTTGCAGTGTTTTAAGGGCTGGATTGGCCTGTTATGGGGACTGTAATGAGCTCTGGTTGTTAGCGTAATTTAATTGTGGATTTCGTTATGAGAACAATGGGGTGATATCAGAGGTTGCGTAAAACCTATGCTGTGAATGTGCTGGGAGAATATATTATTTGCTTGTAAATTGGCGTGTATTTGTCGTCAATGTAGCTTTGAATGCACCACGAGAACTCTCATTTCTTTGTCAGTTTGTTTACAATAATTTGAATTGAAACAATAGTAGGGTACACAAGGGTAATAATCTTTGTTATCATGTTAGAAAATAATTACTTGACACAATAAAACGAGTTTCGAAGGTTATTAAATAATATTGTGAAAGAAAATGTATATTGTTCACACTAAGTAATTGACCTTTCCCTCCAGCAACTCCCACAAAAAAACACCCGTAAAACCTACCATCCTTCCCCCCATCCGACTCTTAAAAAATCGCTAAAAATTCATCTCCTTCCTCCCACGCAACTACTTTATTAAAAACCTCTGAACTCTCCGCGCGAGCGCAATTTTACGGCGCCGTCATCTGCCGTCGGGCGGGGAAAAAAATGACGGACATTCGTTGCGCACCTGTGTACCGACGACCATTTTTCAACGAATCATCGGCTTAATCCCCAGCGTAGACGCACGCAATGGATTTTTATTACACGGAGTGCCGTGTTATTTTTCCCGTGGATTTGTTTCCGGTGGGGATTATGGTTTAGGAGCAGATTTTTTTATCAGTGATATTTTAGTGTATTATTTCTGAATTCTTTGCAAGTTTTTTCATGGTGGCTTTTAATATCTACACGAGCTAGCAGAGACTCTCTTTAAAAATATTCTTTTTTTACCTTTGAGCCTGGGGGCGACGGAGATATTAAAAGAGCGGGCGAGGACGGGAATGAACTTTCGTTTACCTGAAACAGAAAAGTACGATATAAAGATTAACAAAATGCACATGTTTCACTAATAATAATTATTATTTATTTGTTTATTTTAAAAGATTTATTAATATAGCGAAACGGGTATAACGAATCGCGCGTACCATAACGCGAGGCAAAGAAAAATTCCAGAAATATCTTATTTCCACAGCGTAAAACAACCTTAATTTAGAACTTGGGTAATTAAAATTTTCACATCACTCGTCATCGTCGTCGTCTTCTCCTTTTTCTCTCGACTCTCCGCGCGCAAACACCAATCAAAACTTCTCGAACGATGATGACAGATCTCTCTTTCCCCTTTCGCTCTCCTTTAATTATCCCGCCTCTATACACACTTTTTAAGGTGGAACTTCAAAAAGCTCCGCGCGATAAAAACAAGACGCCAAACACGACTCTCTGCTGCAAGAGAGCAATTGCAAGCGCGCGGCTGTGCATTTTGCAGTTGGGGCAAGTTTTTGATGCCCTGAGGTGCGGAGGAAGAGGAGAAGTTCGAGATTAGGGAGGAATTGAAACGTATAAAGTGGTTAATATTTCCGGGTCGCCTTTTGTTTTTCCGAATCGGAGTATGAGGAATGCGTAAAGTTTAGAATTGATCGTTGAGAAGAGGTGGGGGGGAGGGAAGAGAAGGGAAAAGTGATTTTTCACTTGATTGGAAATTT
This sequence comes from Torymus auratus, assembly GCA_900474315.1. NCBI lineage: Eukaryota > Metazoa > Arthropoda > Insecta > Hymenoptera > Torymidae > Torymus > Torymus auratus. The sequence continues at coordinate 56,475 of UXGD01000185.1, read as the reverse complement.
CGGGAACGCCGGTGACCTGTAAACTCGGGTAAGTAGTCGTGACTTTGAGTTATTTGCTTATTGATTTTTGCTTCTCGCGTCAAGGCGAAGAAAGGCCGGATTTTTAACTGTACCTTAAGATTTTAAAAAACGTTTCGTTTTTCAAAACTTTTCTACAACCTTAAAGAACACACGTCTCCGTTAACATTCTAGAAAAGCTCTGCTGAATTTTGAAATATGACGTTATAGTACCCCTCAACATTTACTCAGCGTACAATATTTAGACGATACCTTTCCCGGTATTCGTCATACTTCGACGCGCTCGATTTTCACCCGCGCCGGCACAGCGTTGTCGAACATCGTCAAAATTGATGACTGCGCGATGCTCTAAAAGGGAGGGGGAGCACCGCTGCCTCTTTGTGCACTGATACGTTACAAGGGGAAATGGATAATGCATAAAAAGGTCCTTTTTTTTAGAAGCTTCGCAAGTCATCAATTTCGACAGTATTTGGATATATCGTATGCGCGCTGGTTCGACAAAATAATGAGAAAAATGGAAATTCTGTCACCGTACCAGCCGCTGGTGTATATTCACTGATATCTCTGTATTTATTTCGACAGAATTTAGTACGTATGAAAATGTGATATTAAAACAACGTTATACATGTTACAGTCGAAATGTTTAAAAATTTGTTTTGCTGTTGGAAAAAATAATGATTGGTTTGAATTGAATTCTGCTAGCTCTGATGTGTGTTTATACCTCTGTGATAGATCGCTGGAAATTATTTCATTGCGTTATCAATTTTTTTTTACACAAAAATTGATTGACAGTATTTAGGAAAATTTCAATATTGTAATTTGAATGATGGTATATTTAACTTTCCAGTCTATCGCAAAATAATAATGAAATTGCAAATAATAATAATAATAACACGTGATCAATATTCATTACTATCTACTTCAAGAAATACACCCGCACATCATACCACTAAATGAAATGACATAATCGATATGAGTATACCAAGACCCGGCACCACTACTATTAATTAATCAAAACCATTACACCCTCCTCCCCCAATCTAACCTCTTCACCTACTTCCCATCTCTTATACGCTCACCCGCCCAACTACAAACCGAACCCCCTCATTACGAAAATATTCAATCAGCGTGAAGCGTCGAAAAGGCGAGCTACACAACTACAGCAGCTCCTAACGATCCCCCGAGGGCCGCGCGCGTCAATTACGCCCGGAAGTCCGCGCTGATTGTTCCAATAATGCCAACATCGTTGCCGCTGCTGGTTCCCATTATAGGCTCCGCGTGTGCTCTGTACACGTCATTTTTAACGTCCCTCAGTCGCACGCTTAATTGTCCGCGGAAATTTCCGGAGACGTTGGCAACGGCAACTGGACGTCTTTTTTCTCGTCGGTGTACACACACGCGGGACCGGAGATGAAGAAAAATTGAGGTTAGGAGTAGATTTTCGGAATGGAATGTTGATTGGATGGAATGATTAAAACGAATGGCGAGGGTTAATGGAGGAGCGATAAATTTGTCGCCACACTTGAGCGAGCAGGTCTAATGTGCAGTATACACAGCATGCTTAACGCGAATGTATCAGGGTAAAGGCGTCGCGGGGGGTTGCTACGTTGTGGTTTTGGGATTCATGACGCTGCTAAATTAACGATAAGGGTGTAAGTAAGTCCACCGTAATGATCTATTTCACTGTTTGTTAGTTGCTGGTGTTGTTGTTTATTAGGAACGCGTAGGTAACGAAAAATCTATGAAAAACAAGAGGGAAATGGTTCGCGTGCTGAAAATAAAACACGTAGAACGTGTATCGAGTGCCTGCCAATCAAAAGCGCGGTGTAATTTTCCTGGTATATCGACGATAAAAAGAAAAGCGCACGTGCCGGTCGAAAAAAGCAATAAGTAATTCATGCGATTTCGCGTTTCGAAAAACATTGGAAGCTTTTCAGCTCAAGTGGTCGACGGAAAACACGTTTTTTTTTTTTTTTGGTGCAAAATGCGTTTTGATTGTTCTCGGAAATTATCGAAAGTATGAGAAGTGGGATTTTAAATAGTTTTGGGTGGCACAATCTTTCGAAGAGTGGCTATATAAGAGCCGGGTAATGAAAAGTAACCCGAGGAGAATTTTCATTATAGAGCGTTTGAAAGGAGTCGCGGAATCTACAATAAGCTAGGAGCGCGCGTATCTACTAGCTGTGTTACTACTCATGTACTAAACTTGAATATATAATTAAGTAGTTTTTTTAAATTCTGAAATCGTAAAAAATCTTGGAGCAAAAAAAATATTCTAATATTTTGAATATATCACACTGCTTACGTAAAAGCAGAGCACTCGGCTAAATTAGCGTAAGCAATTACGAAAATTCAAAACCTGCATTAGTTTTATAATTATATGCTAACATCAGTGAAACAGACGAACGAACGCGCGTGATTTTCTCGCGCGAAGCACAGTTTCACCTTCGCTCTCTTATCCGTGGAGCGCGAAATTTTTCCGAGGCAAATGTTTCTTTCGCCTCCTCGCGCGTTGTGCAGTACGAGCGTTATAACAGACCGGAAGACAAGTTCAACGGAAAAAGCTAATATTAGCCCGAGCTCGAGGGATTTCGTAATCCGAGGCAAACTTTTTATCTCTATTGGCGTAAAACGATGGCTACATCTGACGTGCTAATTTCGTTAAAGACACTCTGCGCATTACAAGGTTTGACATTCAAAGTTTGCTTTGTAGTATCAATATTTCCTCGCGGCTTGAATACGACAAAGAATGGATAATTTAATGTTTAACCAATGATTATATTGTACGGTCCAGAGCGCATCTATCGGTAAACATAACGCTAAGAAAGTATAAACAAAAGCGGGATAATTTCTATACCCGCAGCTGAGAGTAGATAACGACCGGCTCTGGTCAGACGCGACGCGCGTGTATTATACCTGTAATTACACGCGCTCTTCCGTGAATTCGTAAGCAATATCTGCGCGGCTTACACTACAATAATTATTATACAATACGATACTCTGCGAATAAACCGACCGATATTTTTCCAAAATATTAAACACGGTAATTAGCTTCGTTGAAGGTGAAAGTCTATACTCATTACCCTGAGAAAATTCCACGTAACCGCGTGTTTTCCATTTTTCAAACTAATCAACTTTGAAACGAACCAAGAGAAAACGAAGAATTTCGCTATCCCAGTGTTTCCACACCACATCAATCATGAAATCTCGGATATTAAAAGCGACGCGCGCGTTAGAGGAGACATCCCCGTCGCACTAATCTCGCGACGTAGCAATCAGTCAACCACGCATAAACACATACACACAGACTCCGACGAAAGCCACCACCGCGACGCACGGGGACAAAAAGAACTCGCCGAACCATCTAAAAATACAGCCGTAAAAACTCGCGCGCACAATGACAGCAGCTCACTCGCGCTAGAAGAGGAAAAAGCGTCTTTCGTTTCTCTATTTACGACATTATCTCTCTCGTCGCGCCTCGTCTCGCGCGCTCGCATCGCTTTACGAGGCGTCCTTACAATTTTATTGTTTCCTCGCACGAGGCAGGGGGAAGGGAAGAAAAAAGAAACGTGGAAGAATGAGGGAAAGAAACAGGCGTACGGCTCATCGGGAAGTAGGTCGGCGGCGCGAGCCTCCACCCCCTTTTCGTATCTCTCTCTCTCTCTCTTTGCGTACGTACTCGAAGAAAACCGCGAGCTGAATCATTTAAAAGCGAAGTAAGAGGAGAAGAGCAGAAGAAGTGTTTTTTTCTCTCTCTCTCTCTCGTGCGAGGGGAAGAGCGAAAATGAGAATTAAGCGAGAAAGTTTTACGCGCGAGGGAGTTTAAAAAGCCCGGGGATTCCCCTACCCTTGTGGTCGTCGCGTGGATGGACGAGACACGCGTACACGTTTTGTATATTTCTTTTTCTGGTTGGCTGCGCACGCGAGAGCGCTTATGTATCGAGGGAGCTTTTGAAAAAATTTCACTTTGGTTGATGGAAGACGACGACGCGTCTGGCTTCTTCTTCTTCTTCTTCGAACGTGCGTTTTCTTTTTAATTTTCAGGGACAGTGGAAAACTCAGAAGTGTGGTTGTACGTTTTTGTGCAGTGTCTGTCGAGTAAGGGAGCGTACGTTAATTGAAGTAACTTTACACGGGCGAGAAGGAGTGGGCTTTATTACGCTTTCTCTCGTCTTTTTGAAATAAAGTCAATTTGGAGAGAAGACGTGTCGGCTGCACGCTGCTGCGTCGGGTTCTCTTTGTACAGGGGTGATTCATTTTTAATTAAGGCATTGGTAAAAAGGGAGGATATACGGAGCTGTGTTTTAACAATGTTCGTTGATGTTGTTTGTTGTCTGTTAAGGGATGTACTGGGATGAATAGAATTTCTTAATACAAAGTAAGCTTAACATGTTTTAAGTAAAAAGATTTTTATTTCTAGATACCTTCACAAGGATAAAGTTCTTTGACTAAAAATAAATTTAGTTTTCTATGAAATGTAAAAGGGTTTCTCTAAAAACGAATGTACCAGCCGAGGATATAATTGAATTACAAATAGAAAGATATTATTTTAAAATATTACAAATTCAGTACAAACTAAAGACATGTAATTTTACAAGATATTAATTAATTTAAAAAATATAAAAAATTAAATAATGAATAATAAAATTGCCAAACTTTCAGAGTATTGAATACACAATTTCTCATTTAAAAATCGTACTCTGTAATTACCAGTCCATTCATTCTCTCCTCTCTACCTGCTCCTCCCGATCCCATCATCCTTTCAAAGCCAATGCAATGCACTCTTCCCTCTTTTCACCCCCACATCGGAATGAATTTTTCAAGAATCCCCCTAACAAGAGGACAAACGCGCGCTTCTCCGCGAGAACTCGATCGTTCCCCGACTCTCTGGAAGGGGCGGAGAAATTCCCTTCAACTTCCACGACCGAAGCAAACATCTCCAACGGCGACTGCGAAGAAGAAGAAGAAGAAGAGACGAGAGAGCGAGAGAGTTTCTCGCGAGTTAATGAGAGAAGACGGGGGTGGAGGGGTATATATAACGAGTGCGCGCGCGGGCTCTTATTAAAGAGCCAACGAGCCGGCGCTAAGATCCCGAGAAATATCGCGACGATATCCCACCCGGCGTGTACGGCTCATAAAGGGGGCGCCAGCAGCAGCAGCATCCCGGGAATCCGGATCGAATTATTAACGTTTAATTAATGGCGAGGAGAAGATGGTGCGGTACTGGCGCCGGGTGGAAGTGAGAGAGAAGGATAGAGAGAAAAGAAGATGATGAAATAGTAGAGCGGGTGTAGTTGGCGATGTTTTGCTATTAGGCTGGGTTATGGAACGGAGAAGCTTGATGAGGACGGGGAGGAACGACTGGTGCTTTGACGCTTGATGGCTCAGTGATACTTATTTCGTAATTGAGTAATTGGAGGGAGAGCTGATGAGGTAGGGCAACATGGGCATAAAGATATTGTAGCTAGCATCCTATATAAATGAATGTATGTTGTCCTCGTTTTACAATAGGAATTTAGTTCAGGTATCATCCGCTAGGAGGCCTCTTTAAACATGATAGTAAAATTGTATTCTTAACTTGCGACCCGTTATGATTAAAAGTAAATCATTTTGAAAAGTTTGTCAACTTTTCAAAACATACGTTACCTTGACAATTTCAAAGTTTCCAACAAACTGTGTAACAAGACTACAGATACCATTTTACCTTGTACTCATCCCCAAATCCCTGTTCCAAGGGATAAGTAAATTTCACAATAGAGCGATCACACAGCCTTTGGCAATGTGCACGCTCTTCCTTCCTTCCAACAAAGGAACCGGCACTTTTCATGGAAATTCGTTCGCTCTCTTGAAAAATGAACCTCTCTAAAGATTTCCAAAGCAAGCCGTAACAGCAAACAGAAAATCCAAGTCTATCCAGGAGAATGGACGATAGGTGACCTCACGGAGATGACGCGCTAAAAGCTCCTCGCCAAGTCGCCGGAAGGCATATCATCATTATCACCGTGGTCGTTCCTTTGACGGATGAATGATGGAAAGTCATCACCGCCGCGATAGAGCTTGACCACTTGTTGCGCAGCGGACGATTTAAAAGTAGTGCAAGCGTATGGGATGGAGAGAGAGCGCGAGGTGGGATGATTTTTCACCTGTCGCGAGCTTTGCCGGTACAATGCGAGCTGTGATGTATGTGGATGATGATGGAAATTCGGTGAATATGATTCGTCTCAATATAAAATGTGGTTAGAGGAGATTGAATGATCTTGGTGAGTAAAAACGTGAAGACATATTGAATGGTTTCTTTGATAGATTGCAACAATTATACAATCAATTCCTTGTTAATCATTCGCCTAACGAGTCACTGTCATAAAAGTGTGGGTTATAGCCTTCTTTAATTAAGTGTTTGATAAAAATAATGAGGAAATGATAGTTGCTGCGTGAGTAACTATCGTTCTCAGATGAATTATTATTAGATACCGAATTATTCAACCGGCGCTCCGTTCACTGAGGAATTAGATTAACTATTAAACTGAGAACCGCCACGCTGACTAGGGGATAATCTATCGACTAATCTTCGCATCATCTCTTCGAAATGTATAATTTAGCGCGGCATAAATCCATACCCCTGTATAAGTGTTACTTAATCTATAATCATCAAACGTCGTACCGTGAAAGAATAAAATTTAATCTATCAATCAGTATCGATCGGCCGTATAATTAGCGCACTAACCATAACCGTACCACTAAAACTGAAACGCCGATAAACCGATCGGCGTGCAGCCTAAGCCTCGATTAACCTCTCATCCTCCGGCCTATAAAAAATTATTACCCAAACATCGGCACTAAAAGAAAACAGTGTTTCATCGCTTGTACGCGGGAGCTAATTTTTCTTCTCTTTCCACGAACACGCGCGCGAGGCGATAAATTCTCCTCTCTCGTTGACGAGTTAATTTTCCGCAGAGTTAAAAAAGGGTTAGTGTAGCCATAAACAGCACGTCGCTGCTATCGATTAGATATCAAGAAAGAGAGGGAGCTGGTAAAAGAGAATCACAAAATGACGAGCAGAAAGATAGTTTCGTCGCGGTGTCCTTTTTCAATGCGGCGAATGCGGGGGTGGAAAAAAGTTCGAAACTAATAAATGGCCTCGGGTGAGCTAATGTCCGCAGTGGGAATGTTTCAGGAGGGAGGAGGAGAAGGAGGAGGTTGACGAATGTCCTTTTTATTCAGCGAATTTGTATTTATGCCGTGACGCGCTGTTTTGTTTCCTCCTGACGATGCGGTTTAACTTTATGCGGTGGTGCTTTTTGAAATGCGGAAAGTTCCGCGAGGAAAGAATGTTTTTGCGGAGGAGGAACCTTGTCGAAGCGAAAGAGAGGAGGAGGATCATTGCGGGATTATTATGTGAAATTAAATGATAAGCGCGATCTATCTAAATATATAAATTCGGAATATTATGGAAATCGTATACGCGAGCGTAATTTATACGGGCTGTGTGTCTGCGCGTTCCGGCGAAATTAATTGGACTTTAAGGGGATTATTATTGCACATATCACCGGTATTAAAGTTATATAATAACCCCCGGCTTATTTTTGAAAACAAATAGAACAATAACTCGACGAGCACTCAACGCGCCGGACGTATAATCCCCGGGATAAAACTATACATGCTGAACTACAACTTAACTATTATACTACCAACGATAAAATTAAAATATATACATATTCGCTTTAACAACAGTAGCAGCAGGCACCCTTAACGTATTCAGAATAAAAAAAGGTAAAACCTCCTATCTTGCATTATCCAGCGGCGCCTCAAAAAGGACTACACCATCACCGCGTCTCCTATCTCCCGGACGATACGATCGAGAGACGCCACCACGGCAACAATGGCGGCGGGGAAAGGAGCAGCAAAAAAAAGAGCGCGCGAGCTCGGCAAACAATTTCGCGCGCCGTGTGGTTGTAGGCCGCCTCGTAATTGAAACGCACGGGGCGCTGAGAGAAAAAGTCCTCAATGACCTGCCGTCACGCAATGTCCCTTTTGTTTTCGATCTCGAGACGAGGAATTTCTTAGATGAGAAGGGAAGGGAGAAGGATTTACGGTGGGTGGAGTTGTGTGCTTCAGTAGGTGGTATTTTTTTAATTTTATTGTGGATGCTGTAATGTGGTAAATAAACGCTTGTATAAGGTTATAAAGAAGTAGAGGGAAACTATGGGGAAGTAGAAAGAGATGAAGCTAAATTGCGCAATGTTTGTACCCTTATACGGATTATTAAATTGTTTTGAATAATCCACGATGAGCTTTGCGATTTTTTATCAAAATTATTTGAGCTTGAAACAGTAGCTCGCTCGCTAATGCTCACTTGTATAATACGCATTTGAAGCATTTTATTACCCTCCGAGAGAAATATTAAAAGCATTTCCGTACACAATTTATTCAACAAACAATCGATAATCGATGAATCTCATATAACTAAAACTAAAAATATTTAAATTAAAAAATAACTTATAAACATTTTTGCTCACTCCAACGGTATTTCCATTTACTTCTGAAAAAAAAGTTATGAAATATGATGAAACCACGAAGGTCAAAAAACACATCCCAATTCTCTACAACCCTCTAACATTTTTCAGCTTTCCTCATACTTTTTAATAAACTTGCACAGTACTAACACGCACTCCACTCGTAAACATAGGACTCTACATTCCCTCTTTCCTCCTTCCTCCACGTGATATTAAAATCCATTAAAACTCCGGAAACCCCGAAATGAGACAATTCGCAGGCGAACAACTCGGCCGTCTTTGGAACGTCGAAAATTACATACCACTGGGGCTACGATTCATCCATATTTATCGCAGCCCTATATCATGGCATTAAACGCCTTAACAGCATTTAGCGCTACCCCAAGGTACACATGCATACATATATAATATCTCGAGAAGCATCGCAACGCGACGCGGTGACTGGGGTTTCTCTCGGTTCGGCAACGGCAAAGAGCTACTTTGACTCGATACGCCAGCTGGTCGGAAATTTACATGAAGAGGGGATACAATAAGATAAGATTAGTTCTTTTCTTTTTTAGATATCATATCTATCTGGATTTAATAACGTATAGAGAATTAGAAAAAAAAGAGTAGGAGATGTTGGATAATTACAAAGTGGAACAATGTTCGAATCTAAAGATAAAAGATACGAGAAAGTCACCAGCAGGAACGAATTAGAGAAGTTTTGAGTTTTCCAATTACAGAAACCTGCGCTTGAAACTCTGAAATTACAAAAATAACACATTATCGTACTTTTTCTCAAAAATTTTTATTCGTAAGGTACAAACAAATCAATACTCCAAGCTTAGAAAACCCTCCGAATCCCACGCTCCCGCCACCTCTGAATCCGAACAAAAACCCGAGAGCATCTTCAACCGTATTCAAACAAGAAAAAGTCTAAAAAAAGGAAAGAAAGAGAAAAGCTTCGGCCTGGCATATCGCTCGGTTGGGATCGCATCGCCTGCGGCGGCTAGAAGACGACGACGGCTATGCGCGAAGAAAAGCCGCGGCGACGTCGGCGGATACACACACAGATATAGAGTTTTCCAGCACTTTGCACGAACACGCGCGCGTTCTCGGAAAACCGAGCGTGAGATCGATTTTTCGCAGATTAAACTCGCTAAGTCGCCGACTTCTCGCCTCTCGCTACCTTTATATATATATACAGACGCGCACCGCAGACACGCGATAATCTCGCGAGATTCCGCGCGAGAGTTGGGACTGATTTCGCCGAGATTTTTGAGAGGAAAGTGAGGAGGATAGATACATTAGTGGAAGAGGAGGAGAAAGTTGAGGACGAAGGGATAAGCCCACGAGTCATCAATTTTTTGCAAGAGCTGGCTCGCTGTGGCGACGAGTTGAGCGGCTTTTGATGTTGGGAGGTTCATCAAAAATTGGTAAGCCGCGGTTGGGGTGGGATTTAATATCCAGATTTAGGGGGGGTGACGATATTAAGTTGCTTTTAAGTTTGCTTTTAAAGCGGTTTAAAGGGTAGGTGTACGTGTAGTTGGAAAATGAAGGGCTAATGGGTACGAAAGAACTACGTTTTACTTCAGGAATAGAGTATTTCATGCTTTGGCACGATCGGAAAAACTGTTTGGTACGAAGATTCTTGAATGAGGAAGATCGGTATACTCGCTGTTTGAAGCCTTCTTACTTTGAAATAAGCTGATTACAGCCTTTTATAATGACCATACTGCAACTTTTAGCGCAAATTTTCTTATTCATAGCAGTGCCTTTAACTGGGTAAAATGTTCAATCGAAAAATTGATGCTCATCTGTAAATAACCGTTCTACAAAAGTCTTATATTCGATGAAAACACTCAAATTACAAAAAAAAACATTCTATAACAACTAATTTATATTTCTAAATTAACCACCTTAAACTTCTTTTATACCCCACCACTACTAAACTCAACGGAATTTCCACCGGGCAATTCTAATCCCATCACGTAACATTTTCCCTCCAAAAAAAAAAGGAAAAAACCTCTGTATAACCCCGAGAAAACAACGCTTACAGTACTGCACTCGCATCTGCGCGAGGTTGCTCGCGTGCATCTGTCTCCCCGTGCACCACTATATACTACTGCACAGTAGCAGCAGCTCTTCCCAAACCGCGCGCGCGTGCGAGAAAGCAACAAGTTTTTCACTGCTGCTGCCGACAAACAGAGACGTCGCGCTAGTTTCCCGTGCCGCGATAAGACCAACCTCGTCGTCGCGTTAATTAATACGAGCTGAGGAGAGAGAGAGAGGAGACACTCGTGAATTAATTTTCGAAGCGAGAAGAAGAGCCGGAGAGTAGAGTTTTTTTATGGGTTTTTGATGCGCTTGCGGCAGTAAAGGATATTAAAGTCTCGCGCGCATCGAGGTTTTATATGTTTGTGAGACGCGCGGTCTACGAGTTTATGGGACGAGGTATATATACTGCGCTGTGCGATTGGATATATGCATATAGGTCTACACTCGCAGTGGTAGAAATTGCTCGACAAATATTGTTCATCGAGTAGCGCATGAGCGGAAAATATATTTTTCGCTGCTGCACGGCCGATCAATACTCGAGACGCCAAGCGGAAAAAAAATTTCATAATACCCGCAGGCCCGATATATCGACGAGCTTTTCGAACAAATAAAAACCCTCTTAACCAAACAAAGAAAAAAAAAGCAACAGCCGCCGCGCACGCGCGTTATTATTTTTAATTAAAACGCGTCTGCGAGTCTCGAGATCGAGTACTGCGCGCATCCTCCCACTACGGCCGCATTGTTCCCCCGATAACGAGTATAAGCCGGATATCTTCGCGGGGAAAAATGTGCTGGAATCTCTATCTCTCTCTTGCGACCTTGTCTGTCCTTTGACGTCGCGGTCGAATACCGAAAAAAAGGCTGCGCGCGTCGCGCGGTTAATCCTTTCGCCACTTGATACTAGCGAGAACATGGACACGTTATTTTATTGTTAAAAAATTTAGATTTTTCGCTTTTTCGAAATATTTAATAATATACTTGAAATACGTGCTGGGTAATTAAATTAAAAACCAGATAATAAAAGACTTTATAGCTTTGACATTGTAGATAATAATATCCTTGAAAGCGATTAAGACAAAATTTACCGAAGATTGAAAGCGAATTTGTAATTAAATAAAGGTCGAAGCCTTGATTCCTCCTCACCCGATTCACAACTTTCGCACCTTGATTGACCCACCATTACGCACCCTGTAATCTCTTCCCTGTTCCTATACTTCCTCAGGCGTATATATATACACGCACTCACACGCCGCTCAAAGAGCCAATAAATTCAAAGTCAAGAGAGACCGTGTCACTCTCGTCCCTCAATTCTCCCTCCTTAAAAGATTCAGCGGGCGACGGCAAACAATCCGCTCTGCTCCCCCTCGATTAAATTACATCGAGAGGCGCAGGCAGCGGGCCATATTGCGGAGAGAGAGAGAGGGTTGCGCAAGGGCCGTCGTCTTGCGAGATGCGCTTTAATTAAATTGCCGCGGTAACGAGCGCGACGACAGAGAGAGGAGAGGTTCTAAAGGGTCGGTTTGTGCCGCCGAAGCGTTTGTGAAAGAAGAAAAAAATGGGAGGTATGGGATACTAGAATTGTGGTGGTGCGTTGAGATTTGTAGAGTGGATGGTTTAGATGAGTTTATAGAATAAATTATTTGGATTCGTCATTAAATTTATTTGGATGGCGAAAAGATTTTAAGGTTCGCGGTTTCAGTTTAGAGACTAAACGGTGTCTAATTCCATATTTAGTCAAATTTAATTGCCCCAACTGTGTAATTGGTGTTGGAAAATTACATTTCTAAGAGAAAATTAATCATAATAAACCTCTCGAAACTTGCATAAATATAAAGGTTGAAAATTTTGTACGTAACATTTATTATATACGATATTTTTTAATTTTTATTTTCATACAAATTGTATTGTTACTAATTTGCGGTTATCTTATTCGACCATGATATTGCGTCAAGTTATTTCTGTGTGATATTTAGGACTGCAATCTAGAATCTGCATACCATCCCCGTAATTATAAGATATACATTTCATAACGCACTCATTGCATTTTAATACAATTAAAAATATAATTAAATTATAACTAAAAGCAGGCAAACGATAATAAATCGGAAATACATCACCCAAAAATCTTTCACCAAAACCGTCCACCTCAATAATATTTCACCCCAAAAATAAACACATCAATATTCCCATCCCAAAAAAAGAGACAGACAATGCCACCCATATACATACACGCATAGCGTCTCATTCATTCATCGACACACACTCGCTTAACGATTACCCCGACATTGATTAATCGTCTCGAAATTACACATTATTGTATCCATACGACGACAATGTGTATACATACGCTCGCAACGGTCGGCCGTCTGAATGGGCGAACGAGGCCACTTTTTTTTGGGCGACGCGGAACGATTTCAAGCTTCCGATGGCCGTGCCAACTTTTGCAACGCCGCTCGCACAAAAGAACGGTCGAGCTCTAGCGCGCGCAGCTTTAAATTATTTATACGGATATAATGTAATAGAGCAATTTCGCTAATGGATTCTCTCGCCACAAAAGGAGGCAGCGTATTCTATTTTTTTTTTCTTTTCGGGGGAAAAAAATATCAATCGTTATTAGCTATATATACATAACATACAGACGCGCGGGGCGAGTATGTGTGTAAAAATATTTCGGAATACGCGCGAGATTCGAAGTGGAAATATAGGAGCAGGCTGCAGCACCGCCGCGGTAATGGAATTTTAATGCGCGGGCGTGTATGACGTATAGTTTCAGGGTGCGCGCGCGGGCGTTTGATATGAAAAATTCGACACGGAATTCGGGCTATGCGATGATGCGGGTCAAGTACGGCGAGAACGCGGGCGCGAGTATGAACTATGCTTGTAATGTCGAGGCTCCGCGGCGGAAAATTACCTGCTTTACATATAAGTACGGTCGCCTAGTATGCTCATCAGTAAAAAAAAAATGCAAATCTGAAGAAATTTGCACTCGCGAAATATGTTTTGTTCTCGAGAAAAAATTTTATTATTGAAAAAATTATCGCCCCACTCACTTTCGTTCCGCGTAATTTTCTGCATGCGGAAGTATATGAGCGAGAGGATATAAACCATCTAAATTCATCACTTTTTTCTTTACGGTTCCATTTAGCCGTGAAAATTTTTCCATTATGAGACCTACTGGCGCGCTTGCGTTTCATACTCTCGTAACTTCATAGACGCGAGCTGCGCTGATAGCAGAGAGAGAGCGCTAATGTAAGCTACTTACGGGCGAATTTACGGACGAGGTATATACTGATGGATCATTACCGTGTGCGGTATAATGCCAACTAACCAGCCGCAGTAATGGCCCTATTATGTACCCGAAATAGAACCGAAATCGAAGAAAATCCAGACGAGCGAGTGGGTAGGTATATTATTTATTAATATATTTCACTGAATTCGGCGGTTGGAAGAGAGGATTATACTTTGCCGTTGGGATAATTGCTCTTTTAAAGGGAGGCGAAATTGGCTGGTAATAGTGTTTAGTTGGCGCACCAGCAAGAACAAAATTTGAATGAATTTGTATACGCGCGCAGCGCTGAATTGCCAGAGTTGCTGGTACGCGGGGGATAATTAAAACGAGAGGAGCGATAAATCATCAAGGTTATTGCATAATTGAGTAACCGCGCAAGCGTCCAGATACTCGCTCTGTAAGTTAGCGCGGAGTCGAGGGTTTATTAACATTTATCTGACCTGAAAATTTACGCGCGCGTAAAGTTTAATTACCGAATAAAGCGCGCGCCCGCGCGCCAGTAATATCGAAATATTGTTTTTCGGATTAACGCTGTTTTTGCCGGGATCGAATCATTTAGGCAACGCGGATAATGTTATCCAATTACCCGGGAATAACCTTATCCGAGAAAGATGAATATACGGCCATGTCTGTGAGATATTGATGATGCGTGTCTGTTCTGTTTACGGAAATAATAATCTTTTCTCAATCAAATAAAACCGAACATTTGTATATTTTAAGTTTTCAATTTACCTTGTCCAATAACTCTTTTTAGCCTCTCGGCTGTAATTTTCTAAATAATTAAACCTATGAAATACGCTTTCGTATTTTCGCTAATAAGTAGACCGTAGATTTTAATTATACCACATATGAAGCCGAAAATATCCGTGTCAAAGGACGCGCCGACCAAAAAGGGCCACATCCCAACCCCACAATGTCTTTACCCACCGTTTGCGACATTACATCAAAATTACAGAGAGGGAGAGAGAGAGAAGCGCTAGATTAGGCAAGGCGACATCATATCCGAGGTTGAAAAGCGGCAGCAGCTGCTGCGCATATATAGCCCCGACACGGCGCTTCAGCGACAAGTCGACCGAAACGACTAGACTATGTACCATCCACCGCCACGGCGACGTTGATTTTACAAAGTAACTCTATCCTGCGCGTGTACGTGCCGGGCAAAAAGGAATCGCGCGCGTAGTGTTAGATCAAAGAAAAGCTGCGCTGCGCGATAACGTCTTTTTCGGCGTACGAAATTCTCATGAATGTTGCAGAGAAAGGAGAGAGAGAAGAAAAAGACTCGGGGAATTTACGACGTAGACACGCACGTGACAGACTCATTTCCAGAAAGAGTGCGAGAGAGAGAGAGAGGGAGGTAAGGGGGAGAGAGAAAGAATGGTACGGATAAGGGAAAAGCGAGCTCTGGGTTAAGCATTTTTCGCTGCATTCGCATTCGGCACAGGTGCGAGGGTAACGCGAAGGGGAAGCATTAATCAAAGCGAAGGCTGCATGCGGACAAAACCGTAGATCTGGAGGGTATGCAATCGGGTCGCTGGAAGTTGTTGCGGAGCGCATGCATGGAAATATATTAAAAAGTGATGTGGGGAAAAAAAGAAGAAGAGGAGGGAGAGTTGTGATTTCGCGGCTGCGCGAGGATTTTATCTGAAATTGCTAGCGCATCGGGAAAAAAGTTGAGTGCGCTGTTGTGTGTGTATGTACTATGGATATTGGGAAAGAAGAGTGTATAGCTAGAGCTCTGGAAGTAGGGAATATTTTCACTTCGTAATTTTGTAAACAAGTGTGAGGTTATGGTGTGATAGGTGAAATTGCAGAAGGCTTTTTTCATTGTAAGGAAGAAATATGTGTAAGATGAGTAAACATATTTTTACGTTTGTGTAACATCATTAACAAAAACGATACCGTCAAGGCATACACTTAAACTAAAACAAACACTCAGAAATTTAAAAAAATCTACGCGAATAAACACATTTAATCCGACGTAAAACCCCTCGTACAGGCAAAGTCACCCAAAGTGCCTACTCCCTTGTAATTTCTGCGAAACAACGACGCCCTGGCGAGTAAAATCTCGAGCCAGCATGCGCGCCCTCTCGCACGAGGGTGGAAACTCCTTCATAAACCCTTCACGATCGGGCATCCCTACTCTTTACGAGCAAAAAATACGGCCCCGTAATACAGATATTTCTCCCCGACGGAAGAGGAGGGAACGAGGCACTCACAAAACACGATAAACTTTTCTTCAACTTTTGTTTTTACTGCCCCCGCCGTTATTATAAGCAGCCTCTCGCCTATTCATCTCGGGGAGCGCGAATTTCGCACTGAAATATTGAAATTTCGGTTGTATTAATATCAGAGGTTATTTAGCTTGCGTATACTGCTAGGGAGATGAAGAGGTCTATCTTGATCGAAAGAAGTTCAACGCGAAGGAGATTCGTTATCTATTAAGAGGCAGGAAGTGTATTTTGTGTAGTCGAGAAATCTGCGTTTCGAGGAATATAGCGCTTTAAATGCATGCATTCAATTAAAGTGAGGGAAGAGTCTACTTCTCCTCGATGAATACTAATTCGGTCTCTTGGTGCGGCGCTTATGGACTCAAAAATTCCGCATAACTTTCGCAAGTAAGTTAAAGCTTCAAAGTATCTGTGCGGAGGGGTTATTTACTTTTTCGACTTTCTCCACTTTCCGACTCGCTGTTTTAGGGTAAGCGAGTTATTAGTTGGAATGTGTTTATAATCATCTTTCATTCTGTTATATATTACTTCGGAAAAGATATCCTGGAATCTTTCGAACCCGTAGGAAAAGTACGGGTTATACATATTAAATTCCGAAAATAGAGGAATCCCTCGACTTGTTATTTAGGAGATTTCTCGCGCTGGATGAGAAAAGATATAGTCTCGACGTTGCTTCTATTGCTCTTCTTCGGGCTATAAAAGAACCCTCCTCATATCACTTTCTTATTTCGTTCGATTCGCTGCTTGCCTCTGTCGCATAAATTTTTCCGTCGCGCGAATAAATTTCACTAAACAAAACGCAAACGCCAAAAGCAATTCTCGCGCTTCCCAAAAAAAAACAATAAAACTCCCAATCCCGCGACTCTCAACAACCCCACCTCCTAAATCTTCATCTCTCTATCTTTCTCGCCTCGCAAACAACAGAGCACACCTATCCCAATCAAAACTAATAACTCACGAGCCACAGAACCGAAAAAATTATCCGTCACAGCGGCACACACTATATCCTCTACTCTACGTATGTGTGTGAAAGCTCGCATCGCGGGTCGATACTCCTGTTGCTCCCAGCTACCGAGCTTTTCCCCAGAAGGGCGTCTGGTCGTTCGCCCCAGCGCCCGCTGCCTTGGCTTTTATTCTCGCCCTCCCCCCGCGTGGGAGGCTGAGTTATGGCGAGGAGAAAGGGGAGCCGGAGAAGAGATGAAGAAGAGAGAGAGAGATGGCACGTAAGGGGTTAGGGCTGAGCTTCGTCTGGGATTTTTTCTTTCTTTCCGTTGGAAGGGGAGGGATTTTTCGAGGGACAAGGGAAAGGGAAAACGTGGCGGGGATGTTTGAATAGTTATTTGAGTGGAGTTACGTGTAAATAATGGAAGGTGACGGAGGATTAATGGCCTTTTATTAGGTCGTATTTTTTGCCCTCGCTCTTTTTTGTCTTTAATTAAATTTTTTGCTTTTATTAAATGTTATGCTACTGTCGTTGGGAATTCTAATTACCGTGACGACGTGTGACGCTTGACTATATCTACGTATTTATAAAAAAAAAAGAAAAAAAGTGAACTTTGAAGAATCAGGGTATTTAAAAGGTTGCTTTTACTGAAAGAAAACACAGCATGATCTAATTAATTCGAGCAAATCTTTATAAATCGCTGTAATGATTAACGCGCCACTTTTGTCACTGAGAAATCATTAATAAAAGCAACGGCACATTTGTCACTTTGACGACACTCCTTCATTGTTAGCACCTTGTAAACGTAACAACCGACAATGTTTATTCGAACCCAACGTTCTTTTTCTCTGCTCTATACATATTTACGAGCGCTACACGCTATAAAAATACACGCACAGCTGTCCGTTTCTGCGACTCAAAGAGGCTCATTCCGCTTACGCCCTGTTTCTCTCACTCGCGAGCAAACTTATCACGAAACTCTCTTACCGGCGTTATTTATAACGCCGCTTATGGTAATTCGCGGGCAGAAATAGGTTTAAGAGCGAGATATACAAATTAGTCCTGTGTATACGCGCTCGTTTAACGAGTACTTGAATTTCTACTTACGCAGTCGGCGAGCTCGCGAATAATCGCGCGCGGCTGCGTGTGTATATACATACCTGCAACAGAAAATTGATGGTGACGGTTAATTGACGTGGATTAGATAAGGGAATAGGGGTCAACAAAAATGTGTTAAGTATGAAGTATGCTACAAGGTGGTGGTAGAGTGTGTATTGGCTGAATTTTTTCGTTTGCGAATAAACCTTATCTTTATTTTCGCGCTGTTCACACAGGAAAGTGTAAAAAAAAAAGACGTAACTCTTTTGTGAAGGAAAAATAAACCTTTTCGGAAAAAAATACTAAAACTACTTCGAATAAAACTTTACTTTATTTGCATGGCAATACTTTTCTTCTACCCTTTTAAAAAATAATAACAACTTTTATGTTTTTAAAATAAAAGGAACTGAAAAAAATCGCATTTCCTTTCCATATTTCAGACAAATTGATCCCTCTTTCATCCACAATTCAATCTTTCTCTCACACCAGCCCTAGAAAAATCTCAATCCCCACGTATTACGAATTAAAATACCATGCCAGCGACACGCAACAACACCACGTTCACCCTTGTTTACCTTTTCTCCCCTAAAAAAAAAAAGGATCTTCAGACTAGACCGATCGAAGGACTACGCGCACGAGAGAAGAGAGAGGCGAGAGGAAGTCTCGAGCGCGATGCGTTACACTGCCTGCGACTGACGGCCTGAGAAAAATGCAATTTGCCTTGGAGTGGAGGGAGAGTGAGAAGGTAAGCTGCGTGCACTTGATGGGCTGTTATTATGGTGGTGGGGAAAGGTCTGGGGCGGAGAGAGAACTCGATGGGATTGGTTTAATAGGGTT
Source organism: Torymus auratus (assembly GCA_900474315.1). Lineage (NCBI taxonomy): Eukaryota > Metazoa > Arthropoda > Insecta > Hymenoptera > Torymidae > Torymus > Torymus auratus. The sequence continues at coordinate 37,509 of UXGD01000185.1, read as the reverse complement.
TATTAAAATTTTCGCGGTTTCAGGGGAGAGAGAGCAGTGATGGGGTTGTGTTTAATTAAAGAGGTTGAGAATTAAAGGGGCAAATGAATGTTTTTTACTACGTCGGAGAGGATCAATTGATTTTCACTTTATTGGATTCAGATATTCCCCCAAAAGCTTATAATTTATGTAAATTTACTTTAGTTTGTTCAATTTTGCATAATTCTAATTAAGGATTAATTACATTGTGTAAGAGTATTATGTAAATGGTAATTAAGGTATATGCCTGGCTATTTGGAATGTTCTAAATTAAAATTATCAACACTGGTTTGCATTAGCGCTGAATATATAATAGTATGATTGCCGACTAGAAATACAATTAAATGACGTTACAATCGCTGTTAATTCGAGCAAATATCCTGCTGTCATTAGATAATCAAATCCATTCACATGTCGTTTTGTAATATCTAAATATAATCATAATTATACATCGGAACTAGCTATTTGTAGTTTAAAAATCCCAAAGCCAACAAACTAATTAAAAAGACAAATTTTTTCAAAAATTCTTGCAACCAGCACCAATCTACATCTTCACTTCAGTTCCATAACTCAAACAATATCATTCCCGCAAAACTGCAACCCATCGCTCATTTCTCCCAGAACGAAAACACAACACAACCCCTTCGCCTCACAATTAAACATGAAATAGCTGGCGTCGAATCAAACAACAACAGTAACCCACCGCATCATCAACATAAACACGAGTCTCTTTATCCTTATATCGACACTTGGGGGTCCTTTGAGCGCATTCGCAAACGTAAAATACCGCTCCGGCGCCCGGTAACTACTTCGGCAAGACAAACCGTACACTCGTCGTGTATGTATATCTATGGGAGAGAAATAGTGATAGAGTTTGGGCGTTGTGGTAAGGGGTCGCATTGATGGGCAAGAAAAATAGAAAGTTCCCTGGTGATTTTGGAGAAAGGGTAGTTACTTAGTTATCGTCGGTTGGACGAATTTGCTTTTGGTGAGAATTATATTGTTATGGGGCTGGTTTTCGGGTAAAGGAAAACTGTTTTAAATCTAATTTTTACATTTATTGGCGTGGGGAATGGCGCAGTTTCTGCATAAAATATTATTTTGGGTGTTTGGAAATTCGTTGAATTATATATAAACCCATGAAAAAACTATATTTATTGTAGAAGTGAGGTAACAAAATAAGAAAATTCTTTCATTTCCTCCAAAAGAATGGTGCAAACAAATCAAGTGTTACTATGAAAACTTTTGCGATTGGCCCTTTCATAATACAGGATCACATTACCATCAAAATTTAATACAAACATTTCTCGAGGGTAGCTCGATTTTTATTTCTCATAGCCACTTTCCACCTTACTCCCCGCTTTTCCGAGAGTGTATTTCCACCAGTGTGATGTCGAATATTTACTCTCGCGCAGTAAAAACCAGCTATGAAAAGGAAAATACCGCAATGACGCTGAAAAAGTACGGTGTACCGACTTTGCGTGTGAAAATCGTCGCGAAAAATGTACAATCATTTTCATCGCATTAAAATTTCGCTCCCTCTGACGTCATCGCGCACTCTTCTAACCCCCAACAATTTAAAAATACAACTTAATGCACCTACCTACTCGCAATCTAAATTATGCACATTTTAACGTGCGCGCGTGCACACAATCCTCAGTCATAAACCTCGAAAGAAAAGAAATCCCCGCGCGCGCACACGCGTGGCTACACATCACACCGCGTGAAAAATTGAAATCTACAGCAGTCGACATCTCTCAGCCACTATACACACACACACCAGTAGAAGCGTAGTAGTTTTCCATTTAAAGCGTTTTAACGAAAATCTACGGCCACTGATACGTCCGAATGTTAGCGTGCCGCGGAGCTTTTAATGGAGCTTTAGCACGTCTAATCTACACGCGTTTTATACGCGCGTATTTCTTCCGCGGGCGTATCTTTCTCGCATTCGCGCTATGCACATATACGCATGCGCGTTGCAGCTTTTATTTATATGTAAAGCCTGCGCTAGCTCCACGAGGTTATACAGATTTTAATGCAAATGCGCGCATAGGGGCTGCTTTCAAATGAAAAATCGCATTATGAAAGCCTTTTTATGCGCAAAATAAAGTTTTAACCGGCACGCCAACATCTTTCATAATTCGACGTAACAAGCTTATTTCGACGATTCCATGAGAACGATAAAACACTGCAATTACAATTCCGAACTCTCGGACTATAAACTTCAAGCTCGGCTAATCTTTGATCTCGAAGCCCAAAGAGCCTTAGTTTCCCCGTACACATTATACTCCTCGAAACAACTGCACTACCGCACTGCGCACCTCGAAGTATCAATTAGCGACACGACACGTGGCGCCACGCGCGCGCGTACCTTATAAATCATGTCGAGAAAAACACTTAGTAGCTGGCTCTATTGGACACATCAAACGCGCGTGCTATTTTCGCAACGCCAATTACACGACTTTTACCCAATCCCGCACCTACGCATAATAATCGTCTCTCCGTTATTGTTTCCCGCCGATAAATAATGTCCTGGTCGGCATTAGTGGTAAATCACTGGGCTAGTCTGCGAATTCGATGCCGAAATAATTGGCTCGCGCGATGTTGTATTCATGGAGGTTTCGCTTGGGAACGCGTGCGAGAGTTTACAAAACGACTCTATCGGATGAAGGAGAGAGAGAGTTAGTTCGATTTGGCGTTTAAGGAGATGCGGTGGGAGCAGGTTCTTTTTTCGTGGAGGGATAGAAAGGCGGTGTGTTGGATCGATCGGGCTTGTAAGCGGCAAATTGTGGATTCGACGTAATTGGCGTAGTGGCATAATGTTGACGGTTTTTGTTTGCGGTATTGACGGTTTCGAGATCACCGGCGGTGTTTGAAAGCAGGTTATTTTCAGAATTAAATAAATTATACAAATTCTAAGTTTTTTGTGTGCCCGGAGGTTTACGTCTACGTAATGAAACGAAATAATGTTGGTTATAAATCAAATTAAATATTGGTATAAAAGTTTAATTTATTAAAAATTTAATTATAAAAGTTTAATTAACTAAAAAATGTGCATGCACACGTAACAGCATTCAAAAATTTCATTAAATTACAGTAGCGTATAAATTATTAATTATTTCCATTTAATTTTTGAAAATTAATCTAAATTTTTCTGCACGTGGTGAGAAAAGTTTTAAGCGCTGAAACCATTTCCAGTAAATATACATGCAAATAAACAGCAAAACGTGATATGTACACGAGTGGAGAAGTTTCAGTAGCGAGAACATCATGTCTTACCATACACGGCACTTATCTACTTATAAATACGTGAAGACATACTCCGCTCAAGCGCTTTATTATACTTTTCAAGCGTGAACGAGTGAAATATGTTCTTAAAATTCATGGAATTTCATATCGCGTATGGATTTTGCATGGTCGAAAAATTGAAACAGCCAATTTTTCTGGTATAGCCGTCAGAAAAGTGTTCGCTGAATGCGTTACCGAAACATATTGAAAAATTCCTTTGAGATTTTTTTTAAGAGTAGAGCGAAAATGCTCACAATACGTATAGCATGACAATCGATAGTTTTTGCATAGTATTTTATTTTTCGCAGCCAAAAAAGCAAACGAAAAAGACGCGTTACAAGCTAAAACTCGTATTTCCATCGATTCCTCTCGCATTCCACTGCTCAAAAAGCAATTCGCAAAAAAGGAGGTCAAACAAATACTAAAATTTTTGATAGATCGCGGAAAAAGTTACCGCCACACACTAGTTGCCGAGAAAATCGAACGAGCAGGTAATTCCAAAAAGTTTTATCCACTTTGAGACTTAGCGTTAAAACAACAGCGTAATGGCTTCGTATTGGTTTGAAAGTCAAACAACGCAGGCGGCGCACGGTAACCATTCTCAAATATTTAGTTGTTAACTATCAAATTGTACTGTGTGTATACTCTCCCCATCTCCTTCTCCCCTCCACTACTTCCAGTTTGTTAATTATTTTCTATTCACTCGCTCTCTCGCTGTTTGCCAACACACTCGGGACAATGTTTACCCAAGATGATCAAAACCCGATTTAGCAGCGAATCGGGAAACAATTTACGAATGAAAAAACCAACGTTCGAACATTACGGCTACGTAATCCTATTATCGACGCAAACACCTCTCATCCAACAAAACGAAAAAAAAGAAAACAGAAAAAAAAAACAATACCAATTCGCGATGGTACAACGCTAAACGCGATTAAACCTCTCGTGTTCCGTTTCAATTCGTCCGCGCACGCGCATTTCTGCTGTTGCTCGGCTGCATTCAAAAGCTCCCGCCCGCGCGCCACTTCGCTTGCACAATCCGGTGGCGTGCATTCAGCGGCATCCCCTTAACATAATCAACCCTCCGCTTCTTCTTTCTGTGCGCGCACTCTTTATAGCTCTAAATTCAGCGCCTACTTCGCCGCGCTCCATCAATTACTCGAAACATAAAGGAGGACCGAGAGAAGAAGAAATTCCACTCGCGTGCGCGCGTTGCACCACTCGCACACTCGGCTGCACTTTGTTAAATGCTTTTTAACGAGCTGACGCGCGCGTTTGAATTAACGGGAAGTATAGGCGCCGCACGGAGTAATAGATGGCCGCAACGAGATGACGACGACAACGAGGGAGCGACGCGTGCGATAATTCGACCGCGTAGTGACGAGTGGGCTTTGTTGATGGGTGGCGAGATGGTAATGATTCGGTTGATGTGAAAGGTTTGAAGTTTGCCTTTGCGGGGTTATGAAGAATGTCGAGGTGATCTTTGGAAAGAAAATTTGAAATAATGAAGGGAAAACTGGAGATGAGTTTGTACAGGATAAATTTGAGCTGATTAATTGAACAAATTGTGGTAGAATTAGTAATGATATCTTATGAAGAGTAAAGGGGTTTAAATATATAATAAAATGAAATATACACGGAGAGAAATTGCCTAGTAAATTTTACAAGATACCACATAGTCATCCTCACAGACTGCCCGCATTAGTATTATTACTATGTACTATAGTAATTTTTTGTAGGGAACCTACGAATTTTTCTAAGGAATATGTGATTTCTTTTTTAAAACCCAAGAATTTTTCTAAAAAATCTTGTAAAAATTTCAATGTGGGCAGTCTGTGAGAGAATTACAATGGTACCTTGTAAAATTTACTACGCAATTTTTCTCCGTGTATATATTTAAATACCGGGTAATTAGATTGATTGAGGATCAATAATAGAGTTGTAGCAATAAAGAACATCTATTATGTAAGCATTTTAGTTATGTGCATCGTACTAATAAGTATTCATAAATTCATTCATATTTCATGTATAAGTGTAAGGTTATGCGCTATTTTATTTGCACTACTGAAGTTTATCGTTCGTTTCACGAGCTCAATTATTTTTCCAACCTTATCCACTGATATGATTTATAATCTGAATGAGCCAATCACACTATGAAAAGTTCGCTACGGCAGAGCGATAAAAATTTCATATACCATATAAAATCAATATTGATAAATTCTGCCCGTATATCGTAAAGGAAAATACTAGGAAAAAAACGAAGGATATTGCGTTCTGCATCGCAACAATACTTCATAAACCCATCCCAAAACAATTGGAAGGTAGAATCAAAGCGTCGAAACTCAATCAGCGAATCCATGGAATACCAATCATCACTCATTCACTCCCGCGGACAAATAAAAAAAAAATAAAAAAAAATAAAAAAAGGCTGTGAAACTTTAGCGGCAGTAGCATCACGAAAAGCGAATAATTAGAGAACCGCTGCTGCTGTCGCTGTCAAGAGACGAGAAAAATTAAAGAGAGAAGTGGCGGAACTCAAATGAACCGTGAAAGAGGAAACGAAGTAAAAAAGAAGAAGAAGATGATGATGATGAAGACGAACGCGACGCGAGATAGATCGATTTAGCGATATCGCCTGCGAGCGCTAATCGAGTAAGCACTTTTCGACATCCGCGCGAGTTCGCGCTCTCGCGCAGATAATAAGAGATAATGGCGCGGGAGGAACGAGGATGAGAATGATAGAGAGAAAATACGATGGAGAAAGAGATGCATGAGGACGAGAGATTCGGTTTGATTTGAGGTCGTTTACTCTGACGCGCCAGCGGATAGAGGGACTTTGACGCGCTATCGTATGAATAATTCACGCGCAAATAGGAATTAGAGTAGACGACCGCCATAGCGACAGTGTCTTTTTCAGCTGCAGCGTGTGCGATCGGTGACTTCAATTGGGAGTCGATGTCGGGTCAGATTTAAAGAAGAAGGTTCAAGTGGGGTATGAATTTTTTCGGAAAAAGAAGTTGCGGGGATGTTTACTCGATGTATGTATAAGAAGATGAAAAACATTGTAAGAAATAGTCTGGAGTAAATTGTAATGCACAGTATAGTGATTGAGAAATTATAATTGTACAATACTGAAACCCTGATAAAACAGCAACGTATACTGAGCAATAAAGATAAAGGAAGGGTCAGCGTTCGAATCAACGGCTCCATTATGCATTATCCTACAATAAATTTCCACTCGCTACCGAAAAAAAGGACAATTCACTTCCAACAAATAAAGCAATTGCATAATGCGCAGCTAAAGGTCGACTCCCTCTACCAGGAGCAAATCGTCGGAAACAAAAGCGTAGTCCCAGAGAGAGAGAGAGAGAGAGAAAAACGAAAACCCACCGGACAACCAGCAGCAAAACAAGAGAGAGAGAGAGAGAGAGAGAGAGAGACCGTCGATCGTTTCAAAAGACTCCTCCCTCTCTCTCTCTCTCTCTCCGCAATCTCGGAATTGGATTTCGAGATGCGGTATAATTAGACCCGGCGTTCTCCTTCGCGCTCTGTATACTCTCTCTTCTCTGCTCGTAATGGGACTCGGACATCCGCGCGCAAGCGCATTGTTTTGGGGACTCGTGTGCAAATGGCGGGCTTAATTAATATCGGACAAGCTATTAGGAGGGACGGTTTTGTTTTGGGAGAGGTGTAGATTTTTGAACAACCGAGGTGTAGTCGAAGTTGTCGAGAGTGGCGGCTCTGCTTGGGATTATTATGTTATCGGGGTGTGAGATGACGACGGTGCTGTGCTGGTCGTGGCAGTTCGGGGTTGAAGAATTCGGTGGATGTCTTGGGATCGAAGTGAGTGGGAATTCAGGTGGAGTGTTGAGAAGATTGTTGGTACTAGATGCTAACTCCATTGAAGATTGAATGTCGAAGGTGATGATAAATTAAAAGCTTGATGTCCCTTGTAAAAAGATTACATTTGGAAGAAGTTTTGGAATTTGTTTTGGCTTAAGTTTAAGAAAACATTGACAATGAGATAATGTCAAACTTCCTAATCCTCGATAGAATTTTTTTGAAAACTTTAGCAAACTTTTCCCGAACTTTTGACCAATTAATTGTTTAAGTGATAAAGTTTAAGAAATGTTTACTAAAACGGAAGCCAAACTTTGTTAAAGGTAAGAACAATTCAAAAGAAATTTTGAGTGTTTCCCCACCCACCTTCCCTTACTCCCACACTTTGACTTACAGCCCGGACGGGACATTTTACTTGAGTATTGTCATACGCCACCTATCAGTAGTCGCCAGTACTTGAACAATTTAATTACGAAAATTTTTCCAACTTTAGCCAAATTTTTTAAAACATTCTATCCGAGTTTGTCATTATCTTATTGCATAAGTTTTCCCAAACTTGAGTCAAACAAAACGCCAAATTTTTCATCTACTGGTGCAAAAACTCTTAGATACGAAGTCTGTTATGAAGAACGCCAATCAATACACTTTTAATGTAGCTTTAATTCGATAAGCCAGCAAGCTCTCTCCATAAAATTAACAAGGTTCAATTATCGAAAAATATCGCCGGGCTACGCTTATTAACTAACTTAAAATCCACTCGAGCATCTTTTTCCACGGATTCTATCATCTATCACGGGGACCTCCCATCGAACCAATACACGGGTCGCGCATGAAAACGAAAATTGATTAAATTGAAATACGCTCGAGCGCAGAGTCGACGCGCTTTGAGAATTCGACACGCGGCCGCTTCACGGCGGGCATTAATTAGAGCGATAAAAGCGTCCGTTCGTTCGTCCACGCGTCAAAGCAACAGCAGCACGAGCGCGGCCGTTACACGCAAAGCGAGAGAGAAATTAATTGCAAAAGGAAAGAAGCCCTCTATATCCCTCTCTCCCTCTCTCTATCTACGTCTCCTTTTATTAAAAACTTTTTTAATTAAAGTGTCTATTTAGAGCCCGTAAATTCGCCACAACTAACGCAATTACGCGCCCGACTCTATGGGTAGGTATGTGTGCATCGTCGAAAAAAATGTGTCTAATTATAAATCGCTGGAGAAGGTGGAGAGAGAGAGAGAGGAAAACTTTTCCCATCTTATTAGAGGAGCCGGGGTACGGCAAAAGTGCCATCGACACCCTTCGCCGGCCGACCGCGAAAGAGCGGATATGTGCGGCGGGTAAGAATTAGGATACGCTCCATTAAGTCGTGGGAGGAAAGTAGTATACGTGCAGTTTTGATTGATTTTTTTCCGATTTTTTAAAGGGTGTGCGGTTTGATGAATAAGGTGAGGGGTGTGGTGAAAATAGTTTCGAGCGTGTTGTAAAAATTGATGAGGCGCGAAGGAGATTGGAGGGGACTGCGGCTAATGTTTGTCCTAGTTTTCGAAGTAATTTTTTTCGTACTCATGTTTAACGTCCTGGGTGTATAGTGATATTGCGTGTGTGAAATCTTGTGAGATTCTTCCTATTCATAACAGTTAACTCTTTCATTTTGAGCTTGTGTAACTCTTAAGGTGTGTAATATGTATGCAAAATTTCTTTTATGCCGAGGTGGATTTTAGAGATGACAATTTTTGAGGTTTATTTTTGCTTAAATAAAAATGATATTCTAGAAAATAAGAGGGTATAATTCAATTTTTCGTAGCTATTAAAAAGTGCAAAAATAATTGAAATTCTTAGCACAAATACGAGAAAATCACTTCAGCGAGTTCTCGAAAATTTAGCTAATTACCATAAAATCTCCTCAACCGCAATTCCAGCCACGAAATTCTAAAGCAAACCTTACGCCGGTCTCGATAAACGCCATGAAATCGCATTAAAGCGACAAACGAAGACGCGCGACTGCCTCGGAAATTAACGTTTTTTAAAAAGGCGGCGAATTCAAGAAGCTCTTAGGGCGTGAGCACGCGGGCGGCAAAATGAATTTCTTAAAATTAAAGAAGCCGCCTCTGGCGCGCGTGACGGGGGTCGTAGTGTCTTTTTATAAACGCTCGCGCATATTAAATTGCGGTCTTAAAAGCTTTGTCTCGGGCGAGAAAGCTGAGCCGACGAAACAGGAACTACATTTAAATTCGCTTGATACTTTTTCCCGAGCGAGCGAACTTTTTTGATTCGGTTTAAAGTTTTTTCCTTTTTTTCTCTGTCTCTCTATTGGAATAATAATATGAAATAACGCGAAATCTAATTGGAATAAAGTTAAAGAGATTGTTTTTAATGTATGCAAGGCGGAGAGTTTTTTCGTCGCGTTCTTATAGTCCACTGCAAAGTGGAAAGTTTAACAATTTAGCTACTCTTGGGATGAAAACGTTCTTTAACGAAAGATATATAAATAAGTGAATTTCGGAGTTTTATTATTGTATGATATCATAAATCTTAAGGATTTCGTATACTGCGAATGGAAGTAATGTGTAACGCTTACACGTAGCAAGTAGAACGTGGGCGGGTTGAGTCAGACGCGTATATCGATACCGAGAATTCTTCTTCCTCTTTTTTCGACTTTAATAAGAAAATGTAATATTATGTTGAAAAGACGAGTCTACTTTTTCTGAATTTACATGAACCCGTGTGTAGTTTATTACTCTACATCGCGTAAAGTGAAAATTCCACGACTTGTATTCCGAATAAATTTCATCCGAAAATTCCGCCAATCCTCCCACTAATATGCACACTTTTCCCTTAAAAAAAGAGCAAAAAAGAAAAAGTTCCACCATCGAAATAAACCTCCATCGGTCGACGACGAATCCACGCTGCTCCCTTGATACACTCTCCGCGCGACATTTACAGGTCCGTAAAACCTCGAGGCACGGCGTAAAAGTACGGCGCTATTCTTTTCTTTTTTTTAACGATGGTTGGATAGAAGAGAGAGAGAGAGAGAGAGAACACGACCGAGCTCGTGTGTTTATTGGGAATTTCGATGCGCCGCCTGCGCTTAATTTGATTAAGTTTTTATTCCGAGTGGTTTTTGTAGGGGGAGAGTTGATTTGATTGAGGCGGATGATTATATGGTATAAGGGTGTAATGGGATTATGGACGTTGCGTTTAATTTTCGATTGAGGTTTGTGCGAGAGAGGCTTTTTTTCACCGAGGATATACGCTGCGGGGAAAAATTGGACGGAATGGTTTATGGAATGAGCTGTTTTTTTTAACGTACGAGGGGAGAAGCGCGATTATGAATGTTTTATCGGAATTTTCATTTAATTTAATAAACGAGGCGTTTCGCGAATGTATACAAGTTGATTAAATTCAGTTTATTTTTCGAGTCCGCGGGTTCGTTGTTTGACTTTTGCAGCAGCCTTAGAGGAGAGGTAAAATAAATTCAATAGAAAATAAAGTGAATTTTGCAAAATATCGAGAGAAAAAAAAAATCAGAAAGTTATTTGCATTCGAGTGCTCTTGTTCCACTTATTTTTCTCAAAATAGTTTTTTTTTCTTTTCTTTCTATTTCTCCTCGTATATATTGAAAGAAAATCAAAGCAAAATCGCGCTGTGTAATGCAGAACTTCAAGCTCCTTTCCTATTCAAAGATTGAAAGGTAAACGGTTCTAAAATAATTCGAAAGCGTATTTCGAGATCACAGAGAAGTGAGAGAGACGCGATGTTTTAAACCAACTCTTTGATTTTTCGACCATCAGATTATTATACCGTTATTACTTCTATTTTAACCTCTTTTTATAAATAAATAAACCTGCAAAAATAAACGTCCCTATTATAAAATGAATTACGCAGCTCACATACAAACGCAGCCGGCATTAAAATAAATAATCGAGTCAAGAAAATCCGCGACGTATCGACAGCCACACGCACGCCTTTACTTATTCAAATGCATAAAACTCCTCACTCACGCGCGCACGGCGCTCCTCCCATTCAATAAGCAGATCGTTTTCCTCCTCTCAAATAACGCGGCGGCGGCGGCGTTCCCCCGACGCGATCGATACAAAGGAAATCGCGAAAATGCTGTACTATACACGCACGCGCGGCAGCAACGAGAAGAAAAAAACGAAGAAGAAGAAGAAGAGCCTGAATAAAAGTCAATTCCGCGACTTCCGCGTATACAATAACACTCGCGCACGAGCGAGCGGCTAAAGATGACGGAGCCCGAGTCGCGGTTTATGGTTTTTCCGGGATGTATATGTTCTCGGAGAAAAGACTAGCCAAATTGCGTCGCATCGCTGCCGCCGTGTGTCTTTTTCCCGTCCCCGCCTTTTTGCCCGTGAGAGATAGAGAAAGAGGGAACTCTATACAATTATTTCGGTTACTGCATTCTTCCGCTCGCGCGCGGGAAAAATATAGCTGGTTATAGAGTTCCTCTCTTGGCTTTTTTCGCGGTCACCGGCTTCGGCTTCCAATTACCCCTCATATCTTATACTTTCCAATGGTTGTGACGCAATAATGATATACATTTTAAGGTTAAATTATTATTGTTCGATTTAGAAAGGCTGCGTGCGCTGCGCAATTAGACTCTGCGCGAAAATTTTTCGTTATTGTAATGCGGTTATGCAAGCGCTAATGTATAGGGGATACTTTTGTACGACTGGTCTAGCGCGACTAACGACTGACTTGGAGATTTTTGCGTAAAGTATATCTCGGATATATATCGCGTGACATTTATGATATTATATTTCCATTTTAAATGCGCGCGGCAGCGTTATTGATAATTTGATCGGCTTAATACGCAATTGATTGCGCTCGCACCAAAGATAGATTCATTATTATACGCGCTAATGTATAATATTACTGCGGCACGCATCGAGGATATAAATCAGCTCGACTTTCATATAATTAATGGAACTTCCAAAAAGAAATTTTTCACGTTTTTCTCTATCTCTCTTATTGGCTCTGTCAAAGAGATCCCTTTTGAAAACTTACAACTTTTTCAAGCCTTCAAGTACCTTGTAAATTCTCAATTAGCACTTGCAATTTCATCAGGATATACGCTGTACCGTGAATTTTCAAAGTTCGCACCGACGACTTTTGAGTTAAAGGAGATGTGGCGCTCCGCGCGAAACGCGCCGCGTGACGTCACGGTGCTTCTCTCCTGCCGTTGCAGCGGCAACAGCAGCGAGGCATTCTCGTAAAAAAAGTATAACGGAATGACGTCACAAAGGAACTTTTGCTGACTATACGACTTTCGTAAAAGCGAAATTTTTTTTTTTCTTCTTTTTCCTCTATACTCTTGCTTTTTTGCACGAAGTACAAAAGGGAACACAACAAGTCGGCTTAGATTTTGTCTCGGATGCATGATTTGGAGAAAATAATCTGCTGAGGTATTTTTGTTGTGTGGGACAAAAAGAATATGTGTGTGATAGGTAGAGAAAAGTTTATTTATACCATCGGAGGGGAAACTATCGCTGAAAGTTAAATAACAAAGTTCTGATGTGATTTTGCACAAAGAGGAAGTTTTGAATGGAGGTGTAATGCTCGTATCGGGATGCTTATGAATGTGTAACGAAATTTTTGAACTTTAGATATCAAAATTCAAGCGTTTAAGTAGATTGCTGCCTCTAATATAAATAGAAAATTTTTTTTTGTTAAAGTTTCGCTTATCAAAACGCATACATTACGTATAACAGGAGCAGAATTTTTAATCTAATTTTAGCAAAACGATTATAGAGATATAGTGTAATCAATTTTAAACAAAGGATTATTCTTATGGTTGTGCATAGTTTCACATTAGTTATCGATTTTCAAATTCATAAGTGCAACATTCAATAAACGAAATTTAAAGTTTGACAAATGATTCGATAATATACCAAGCTCTTAATTTTTACTCTGTTCCAAAACCTGCGTAAAATGTAAAAAAAAAAAAAAATAGAAAAGTTCTAATTCATTAAAACAAACCATTTCGTTTTGGCTACTGTATAGTCGACGACTTAGTAATGCTCATTTAGCATACGTATACCAAATTTATAAAACTATTTAAATCTGTGCAAAATATTCACATCATTTTAACACATTAACCATCTACTTTTCCCCCTACAACCGACATCCACAAAATCATCTCTCACCCCTCACCACCTCCGTACGCAAGCCTCACACCCTCGTCAGCATAACACCACCACCAGTTTCTCGAAATTATTAATTGTACCGCGGTGACTCGTTAACGCTCGCGCGCGCGATATCTTGGGATGAAAATTCCCGGGGCGCGCGTGGGAGGGGAAAACTCGTGTGGAACGCGCGAAATCGAGCTCGCTGCTGCTACTGCTGCTGCTTCTCGAGATTCAGTCGAGTGGATGATAGAAGATTTCGAACGGCGGGATTGTTCGACAGGAGTTGCTAGCCAGCACGGATTCCGCTGGGTTTATTGTGTACTTTGAATTGAGAGTCGATGAAATTGTTTTCTCTTTTTTTTTCTTTGCTAGGAGAAGGTATTTGTCGAAGGAGATTGGGAATTAGGACAGAGTTGGGTTTTTTGGGTGAAGTGGGTAATTTGGAGGAAAGTAGAATTTTGTAAGAAGTAAAAGCATTTAAAGAAATTTTCATTTAAGGTCAGCGTTTGAGTATAAACGTTCTGGATTTTGTTTTGTAAAGTTTTTTTTTTTGGAAGGATTAACCAAATAAACTATAAATTTGCAAAATACCTTTTAATTCGTGCATGGAACTCTGAATATTACCAACAAATTTACTAGTGGTTACGTTTCCTAAATAAGTTTTTAAAAGTTGACTACACGTAATTGACCAATTTCGTTTGAAACTTTCGGGGAGTAACTTAAAACTGGCGTACAAAGCAGAAAAAATTAAGCAATTTAAAAGTCGTATGATTAATATTCATCACTTTCATATTACATGACCTTCGATATTCTCTTAAACGACTTAACTTTTAACCTTGCGAGCACAAAAATTAAATAACGTCATTTATTTCAAGTAGATTTTTCCAATTACACTTTTCTATGATACCTCGTACCAGTTCATCAAAGAAGCGGAAAATATTCGGAACCCGCTTATTACGAAAATCTCTTTCTCGCAACGTAATAACTTGAGTTTTTCTTTTGACAGGCACGTGACAGGCAATCACGCATGAAGGGCAGGAGAGCGCCAAGTCAACCACATCGTCCACGTTGTTTTTTTTTCGCGCACAGCTGCGAAACGGGCAGCTGTTGCACGTCGACGTTAGTGACATTTTCGTCAAAACTGTATAATTAGTTTGGAAAATATTTTGGCGTTTAGATTGGGCAGCGTAAAAATACTGAACGACTTTTAGTTTGGAAAAAAATATTTCATTACTGGAAAAGTTAAAATTCGCGTATAAACTAATACGTGTTATGAATGTGTAATTAAACTTACATAACGGGAAGGATTGGAGGATGTAATAATTATAGTGACTCACCTGTAACAAAAAAGAAAAAGTAACAATTAGATATAATTTTATAAAATGTACGTATTTATTCGTGTAATATGGGTTTGTATTGTTTGTAAAGCCATTGAATCCGATCGGATTGTCCAAAATCATATTAGCCACTGAAAGTCCCAAATAGCATTACAAATCCTTTTTGAAAACAAGAGAAAAGACTGTTGGAGCAAAATTTAATAACGCGAATATCCGTATCGATGTCAATAGAAAATGTTGATCCCCTTTCAAATATTTTAACAAGCACGAAACCAAAACGTTATATTCTTAAAACTGTATCACGAAAATCCAATTAATTTTGTTAAAAGAACTTAAAAATAAACATATGAACAAAATTCAAAGGTTGCATATATCGCGTATCTCACAATTCATGCAATTCCTAACATAAAACAACGCCATGCAACCGGCTCATAAATCCTTCGTCCGAAAAAGGCAAAACGGTATAAAATCGTATCCGAAGTACAGCTTTCAAACCCTGTAAAGTGTCTCATTTTTCCTATTTCCTCTATTGTTTCATACACATGAAGCTATTTCCGAAATGCAACATTTTATTGCTGAAAAAGTGCTATTCTTTCGCCCCTGACGGCTGGCGGATTGCTTTTTTATACGTAAATCGTATTTTCCTAACTGTACGGAGCAGTAGGCTGTAAAAATTTTAAAGTTTCGGCAACAAAAAAAAGTCGCGGATCCGATAGAGATACGCGTTCGCTGATGGGTTGGGCTAAATTCAATTCAATATTTGCATAAATTATCGCGATTTCATGCAGAACGGGTTGATTCTTAATGAGGAAAATTGGCACGATGACAACGGTAGTCGGACATTTTCAATGGAAATTCTTAGTTTTACAGTTCATTAAATACACTCTTATCAACAATTTGCAGTTCAGTGGGTCCATTATTACAATTTCGATTCCTATATACAAGAGTTAAATTACTACAAAGGAGAAATTTCAGAATTTTTTCGTAGATAACGATAGAGCTCCACAATTTAATATCGCGCAAATTCACAGGCCATGGTTGAGTGTAATTATATTGTCCCATGAGAAGAAATATAGTAATTACGATGCCTTGTTTACCTCGAAACAACATTTATTTGACATTCAAACAATCTATAAAAGAACAAAGAACTGGTGGCATGTTTTAATTAATTATTTAACATTTCACGGACCACTGAACATTCTCTCCGAAAATAACTGGCACCGAATCATTCCCCGGTGACATTGGACAGCAATACCCTCTCACCTGTCTCTCTCTTCCCTCTCGATATACGTTTAACGACGACTTACACCGAAGGGCGTTTCGATTTTGCGCGGTCATGAAATTATTTACGAGGTCAGCATATACACGCACACACACATCGCTGCCTACAAAAATCCTCGTATACACGATAACCACACGCCCCATGTATCATACGCATTTTTTATCCTCATCTTCCCTCCTCGAACTCTCACTAACACACAGACACCTATATAGGGGTACCTCGTAAATCTCTTTTTACCAGGGCGCAGGCGCGATTGTCGCTGGAGCGCGAAACCGCGTCGAATTAGCTTAGGAGAGAGAGGAGCCTCGGGAGTCGCTCGACCGGAACCGCGATAAACATTATTTCCCCCTCCGATATCCGAGGAGACAGCGTCGTGGTGTGTTTTTGCTGAGGGAACGAGAGGAGAGGAGTGAGGATGATTCGATTTGTGGAGGGTTTTTGCAGAGGGGATGACGGGGGGAAGTGAGTTTTTAGGTTGGAAGGTGGTGAAAGTGAGAGTCGACGTGACGCAAGGGGAAAAAGAGGGTGATGGCGAGAGGTGAATTTTAATGATGAATATACGGGGGATGGTTTTTGCCAGAGGAAGATTGTGTAAGTTGGTTTTGCGGATGTTGAGGTTAAGTGAAATAGGTTTTTGCCCGTGGATTGCCGTCTAATGTGTAGATGTTACAACATGTCACCATTTAATTAAAATTATGTATTGTGTAGAAAACATCGTTGATAGCTTCATACATTTTACAGGCATTATGTTATACTTTTATGACTTTTTATCATCATTTACCATTACTTGTTCAAACCCCTCTTCACTATCATTTTATATCTTTTTCCGTTGTGATCGGTTTTTATAAATTCTCCGAAGTAAAACAAATTGCGACCTATAACTCATCGAATTCACAACCAGAACCAAATAATAACAGCCTCACTTCA
Source organism: Torymus auratus (assembly GCA_900474315.1). Lineage (NCBI taxonomy): Eukaryota > Metazoa > Arthropoda > Insecta > Hymenoptera > Torymidae > Torymus > Torymus auratus. The sequence continues at coordinate 20,675 of UXGD01000185.1, read as the reverse complement.
GAACCGGTCGCAACTATCCATCCGCAATCAAACACAACTCCATAATGACCTGTTCGCGCTGAAACATGAAGGCGCCACTTATCGAGGGTCGCTTTAAACCCGACAACGCGCACTTCTGATGATTTGGAAATTCCATTTAAAAATCCCCTAATTAACGTGAGCGTGAGCGAGAGACAGAGCTCAAAGTGATCGAGAGAGAGAGAGAGCGACCTAGAGCGAATTCGATATCTCAGCGCAAATAATAATTATTCGATTATCGTTTCGCTATAGACAGAGGCACACATAGAACGCCCGGGCAATATTACTCAAATATAATCATTATTTGCACTTGCCCATTAAATTAATGAACGTCATCTTTCAAATTAATTGTACGGCGATGGCCGAACGTGGACCGACGCGCAGCATTTCATTTATATACCGATGCTAAAAACATACCGTGACGATCAGTGGAGATGAAAGGCTCGTTTGCTTTGCTTTCACACGACGTTAATTATGACAATTTCGCGGTTCGATTGTATCCAGAGTTACTACAATATTATTTCCCAACCTTCTCCACAAATACATCCCAATATTTTTCGCCCGCTAAATTAGAGCCTCCGAGGCATCCGCCCTAAATCAACACTAATTTCCGACATTTAGTGCCCGTAAGAATCAACGTCAATTACCTTAATGTATCCCATCGCCCCTTGCCGCCATCCATCAAAAAGTTAATCACTCCAGTCTTCATCACCGCGCTCCGATATAAAACCTATAACTATCCTTTTAAAAAATTCATAACAATCCCCGAGCCGTATATATATTAATGAACGCACGCGGGAGCACAGAGTAGGCAAAGTCCGCTCGATATATCGGCGTAATTTGAAAATTGACCATCTCCCTCCCTCTCTCTCTCTATTCCTAATTCCGCGACTTTTCTCTCTCTCTCCCTTATCGATTTTCCACGAATGCTCACACACACACGTGCGCATCATTATTCTCGAGTGGGAGGCGCGTGCGGGCCGAAAGCCACTTGAAAAAGAGGAAGCGCTAGAGAGCTGACCTTCCGCGTGCGGGTGCGTTCCTTGCGGAATGAAGCTTAATCGCTCGATGACTCCGCGTGAATCGAACGAGAGGCTCTCTCGATTGTTTCCGGTGCGGAAAACGTGAGTCAGAGGGAGCGGGAAAGGCTTCGAGTGCGCAGCGGGGATTTCGTATTTATAGAGGCTTATGTGCGTGGATGGTTTAAAAATTAATTGAGCTGTCGAGTGTGCGTGGGTGTGCGTGTGTGTTGGAGGGGGATTGGATATGGAGTGGATTTTGGGGGCGGTGAATGATTGATCATTGTTTTTAGAGGCAGCGTTAAAAACAGTGTTTCCTACACTCTTCAAATATGCATTGTCTGAATGATACATTGGCTTGCGTTATTTATTTATCGGCGCAGTGATTAAACGCGTGTCCTGCGCAATGGACTACGAGATTCACACAGAAATAAAATTATGGATGCACATTTTTAACCGAAGATCGAACCATTTTTTTAATATATTTGTTAACCTAGAACGTCTGTTTGCATTTGTTTACACTCGATAAGCTATTCATCGGAACTCCAAGAACCCTAACTAAATCTGTTTGATCTACCTCCATTGTATTTAACGACGACTCCAAACAAGGCATCATCCAACTTCCCTCCCGATTACGGCGATCGTCAACATCGGCACCTTACAACAGATTCTCTCCTCCTTCTCATCGGCTCTGCTAGAACTCTCCTATACCGCCTGGCCCCAATAATTAACGATCCGTAATCCCATCGTCCAACTAATCGCCCCAAAATGACTGCCGTGTATCCTCTTCCTGCATCTCTCCCCCTAACCACAAAACACAAACACTGGCGTCGTAAATCTTCCAGGAAATCGCATCAAAAAAGCGTCTAATACTTTTTTCATCCCTCGGTCTCGCCAACGAAGGAAATAATCGAACCTCTCCAGTGAGAGAAAGAAAGAATGACGCTGCATCAAAGTGCGACACCCATCGCGTTAGTGTGTTTCACATCCATAGGACCAAGGCCTGAGCTATTTCCACGTGATTATGTTGATCTTTTTGGATGTGCCACGCGCGCCGCGGGCTTTTAGCGCTCGCTAGAATTTAATTCGCGTGGTTTGTAGGGGTGTTATCGAGATTTATGCCATAATTTGGAACAAGTGTTGCGTATGTAGCACGCGTGCTGGCGCGATTATACGCGGCTGAAATGTAAATTGATTCCAGCTGGTTGTTGGACGACCAGGAGAGGAAGAAGACGTCGGAGAGTAAGTACGATGAGATAAAAATAGTACAACGCAGTGGCGGGGCTGCTACTATATACCACCGCTACAGCCGCTGTCGTTCTGGACTATAGAGGCTCAGTATAGTACTTTCGAGGCCGGTTTTACGGCCTCGTATAAACTCCTGAAAATCGCATTTGTTAATTGAGCCACTATTTCTGGCTTATACCGCCCGTATTACGGTTATACTTTATAAGGGCAAAAAATGTACGGGAAAGAATGTACCGCGCGTCGCGCTCGTTAATTATATTATAACTTTGCAGACTTCCCAATCACACACGAGTATATTCGCTCTATATAATACACCACCGCATTGAAAGCGAAAGAAGAGAGCGAGAGAGAAAGGAAATTAAAGCGCTAGCTGGTGCCTGTAGCGCTGTGGAATATTAATGGATCGGCGTTTGTCACAGAACGTCGGCCGAGGCGGACGCCCGCTGCCTCTCTGTTTTGCTTCTATTTTTACTTGGCGCTCGCACGTGATTATATTTTATGGGTAAGCAGGAAAGAAACGTGCAGACGCGGATTCTTTTTATTCGCGACGCGTGATCAAGCGGCCGAGTGATTCGCGAGCTTTTTCGCGTACGAAAGCGATGTCGAGACAAATAATAGCTCGTCGGGTGGCTTTTTTCAAAGAGATTATCGTTGTAGAGTTTATTTGCTCGATAGTTTTTTTTTTTACTGTTTTGCTGGCTTTGAATGGAGCGAAAATGTTGTGCAACGTGGTGATGCGCTTTTAATGTACTTTACTTCGACGCATTGTTATATATTACAGCGAGGGAGCTTTGGAGGGGGGTACGCGTACACACGTGTGAAGTGTAACATATAACCTCGTTGCCTCGTTTTTCCCGTGTATTTTAGAATGTATAAATGTGTTAACATGTACATTTACGAACGTGCGAGCGACTAAATTTAAGCATAAGCAGCTTTCACGAAGCAGCGGGGTAAAATATTTCCACGGCGCTTTTCAAAACATTCAAAATATTTACCCAGCGCGCTAGATGAGAGTCTAATTGTGCAGCTTATAAGCAGCGAATTCAGTTTCCTTTCTCATTAGAATAACATTATTTTGACAAATGAATTGCTCCTATGTCTCTCGAGTTAAAAACTCGCTATTTTTTTTATAATGCCGTTACATAAGGCCTATCTGCGTTTATTCTAGTTTAAACGTTGCGCAACCGTAGCGACCAGTTATTTAAAGAATTCCAAATTTTTGGTGCACCTAAAAGAAAAAAAAAAGAAGTATCGTACAGCACCTCCGAGTTATAACCGTCGCTTTTCAAAACTACAGGCCAAGCTGCTCTCCCAAGTACTTAAGGCATTTTTATTTCTCGTTCAGATTTATCACGTGCGCCGCGGTCTTGAACGCTTTAATCTTTTTTACATCTTCTAAAACAAAGAATAAATATAAAGGCAGGCTTTTTTCTCTCACTTTCTCGAATATAAATGAAGACCAGAATTGCGTTTCTATGTGTCGAAGGTATAATAAAAAGCTCCCCGAAGACGAGCGAGCGACTGATTTATCGGAGGTCGCTCCCGAAAACTCGAAATTCTTTGATAGTCCATATAAAATCCGAGTACCTTATGTAACGGAATGTCGTGTAAAAAAGAGAGAAAGAAAGTGTATTTCGAGATTTAAGATAGATCATGGTTGGAATTGCGCATATAGCGTGTGCTCGATCAGCTGCTGCGGCTTTTATTTAGCACACGCGGATGAGAAATGGTGTGTTTTAGAAATTTTTATTTCGAACCCGGCGAATTTGATCGTTTTTAATATTTGCGCCGATATATAAATTTTACGACGTACACGTGACGCGTGATGCGAATGGGAATTTCCGAAAATCTTATTTTTGAGCTTGAAATTTTCCATCAGTGTAGCAGTAATCTTGAAAATAATATGTTTAATTCGAAGATATGAGCTTTCAAATATATACCGTCGCAATATCACTGCTGAAACTTTTTTCACCAGAGTCCTTTTCGTATTCGCATCGATACCGAGTGTTACGCTTTTATTATTATTATATATTAAAATTTATGCTTTCCATAAGTTATGCATAATTGAGTTTAAGGTTATACTTGTATAAGTTTCGAGTATATGTTTTGCTCAGTTTTCTAAGTACTTCAAGATGATGAGCACCTTCACGAAACTCCCCCCTAAGTTACCGAAGTTCCGTAAGACGAAACAATTATGCCGGCGTTCCCCGCATAGTTTCGTTAATTGCAGTTTCATGGAGGTGTATGTAAATTCACAAAGTTCTAAATAAATTATTAGAACTAAAGACAAACGGCGGAAGATGAACATTTCTGTAAAATATTAAAGCTTCGCACACGTGCGTGCGCCAGGCGGCGGCGACTAGAGCTTTCGAACTTCTATATGCCCCCTCGCGTATTTCCGATTATCTATCTTCTATCACGCAAGTTTTGAGGTTATGCTATAGTTCGAGCTTAGACTGACTCACAATGCCTCATTATATGTTTATTCCTAACACGTAGCGTTGTAACAATAAATAATTATTCGAATCGCTATTTTCAATTTGCAGGCTTATTCCAGCAAATTAACAACTTCGCCCCTTTGAATAAAAAACCCGATCAGACTAAATTTCACGCTACTTGCCTTACTCATAACGAGATGTTAATTCACCCATCAGCTAATCCAACACCATCGAACACTAATCCGCCAATAACAACACGATGTCATTAAAATTATGACAATCCAGTGAACCCTCATTCCCCCACTCCCAGCAGGCAATTTTCCAACCCAGCCACCCCGACATCCCCTAAACACCCACCACAACATCCACACATATCTACACAAACACGCATCGGAATCGTCCTCCCAACCAGATCGTCACCGATATAATTCACCCAACCCCGCACCTGCTCTCTCGCATCCAAATTCAACTCGTATTAGCCCCTCTCTCTCACACGCGTGTGCTTGTATGTATATATACGTGCAGCATCGACCTACACCCGCGATAATCTTTGCGTACGCGTAATTCGCCGAGCCACCCACGCGCTTATACGCCTGATTCCCGATATATACGCGAGAGCCATCTCGCTGCTTCCGCCGTGTATAGCTCATCGCTCGCTCCCGCGCGCGCATATGCATGTCGCGCACGCGCCTTTATCGCGCCGCCCGCGTAATCTACCCATGATGCCCAGCCAGAGGAGGCGGAGAGATACCTCTAGCGGTAGCGCGGGACGTAAATACACGCGCGCGTGTGGTAGTAGTAGTAGTAAATTGACCGGGCGCGTCGACAGGGCGGAAGGGCGCTAGTAAGCGGGTGTGTTTAGTGACGGGAGAGGACGGAGGTGAGCCACTATACTATGCTGCTGCTGTTGGGGCTTCGGTGGGCGCGTGCGATATATGTGGACGAGATTAATAATGCGGTGGAAAAATGAATGTGGTTGAGGAATTTATTAGCTGTGAAAAGGGTCTTTTTTCCAGGGTTTATGCGATGATAGACGTAGACAGTCATTGAAGAAATGGGTGAGCTTTAATTCCATAAAAAATTATCTTACAATTTTTTACTTTAAGCTGAGAGAATAATAATCATTTTAAATATTTTATATGGAAGATGGTAAATAAAAACGGCGTAGCTTTTTTTTGAGAATTCAAAAGAAAGTTTATTACTTTATACGTTTGCCCCCTAGGTGGAAAAAAATGCAGTATAAAAATAATCATAGCTACAATCGTTATCTTCGTTACGTCTTACCACACCTGGCAATTTCTACTTAATATGCATACAGATAGCGTTACTAGGTTATTCCATTAACTTTGATGAATTTTTTCCTAGAGGGGAGGGGACTTTAGAAGGTCTTACTTTTCACAGGAGATAATATTTTTTTTATTAGTCTGGAATGATGGATTTTGCTAAGTAATTCAAAAAGGGAATTTTACAATGGAAAATCATAAAATAATGAGATGGAGTAGAAAGGATGTTCTAGCAACTCATTTGAATACGCGTTATTGAGGGATTAAGTTACAATTGCTACAGTTATAGTTAAATTATATTACAAAAGCTTAAAACTTTAAATTATTAGTTACGATCACTAAAACTAACATTAGGCTCGTACTGCAACTTAGTCATCGAGAAGATCTTATCTTTGAAATTACAACGTTTACTTCCGTTGAATATTCAATATCCCCTAAACCTAACTTTTTTACACTCGACGGCTGCTATTACATTACTTTATGACTACTATGAAATTCAACTTTATCCCATTATTATTCGAAAAAAATACTTTGCAAAAGAGCAAAGACACTTTAAGGTATATTTGACTTCAAACGACATCTAATTAGCGAGAGAAACTACAATTTATTAATCGTTGAATCAACGTTTGAGCTGCGACTCTTGAAAGAGGCATAGCATAGAGTAAGTCACTTCAGACTTGACCGATGAACGGTAGGAATATTCTGTTTAACTGGCAACCATTTTGAAGCAATTTCGAGTGGCAAAGTTAAATGAAATTCGACGCTTTGGTGCCCAAAATAATTCGCTAATTTCTGCAGATCGGTTTATTTTGAAGTTCTGGAAGTGTTAAATGTAATTGCGATCTTTGGCTTTAAGCGCGCGCACGCGCGTAGGACCCATTAAAGCGCAGTTAAAATAATTTATGAATTAGGAAAATGCATTGAGGAAGTTATAAATTTCAATTAAACTCCAGCATTAGTGACGCGTTAAATTAATCGATGACAGTTGGAATGACCAGAAATTTATTTAAAAAAAGAAAGAGAAAAAAAATCAACAGATGTTCGGCTAGATTGATTCGATTAAAATGTGTTAGTTATCGCTTGCGCGAAATTTATCGTATTTGTTGTACGAGGTTCTTTACTGCGTGCACCTTGGAAAAATTACTGGCAGCGCGCCACAGTTTTTTGTAGGTTAATGTTACGTTAGACAAAACTTTAGCTCTCTTCTCTCGCGCGCGCGCACGAAATTTTCTGCACTTCATAAAACAACGCGCCGCGCCAGGAGTATCATGAAAAATGTTCTCAGGATTCTTTGTTAAAAATATACGCATTAAAATTGCAAAAATGTTCGTCAAGAATTAAAACGAATGTTTACTCTTTTAATATTCACCAATACAAGCGTGGCATGCTGCTACAAGTAGCTTCCATAGTAAAACATTTTCGCGAAATTCAAAGATTTTTTTTTTTCAAGATGAATTCTTCGCATTACATCAAAGCGTTAATAGCATTTGAAGTGTACAAAAAAAAAGTAACCTACTTAAAATGCTTTCGCGTTATCGCGAACAATTTGCGTGCGAGCGAATAAAACTTTTTGATAAAATATTCAGCGGCGACAATTTCAGCAATGGAAAAATATCTTTTGACTGCATCCACATACATACACAGGTGACACGCTCTACATTTTTTTTAAAAAAGACTCTGAATTCTCTGAAATGACGTCGCGCACTGTACTTTTGTACCTGTGCCCGCGAAAAAATTTTCATGTTGACATTGTAATATCAATGTTTCGTCGGAGCGAAAATTTTCGCGCGAAACGCGAACAATCTTTTACGCCAAAATCTTTTCAAGCGCGGGTAGTCCATTCAAATTTATTTAAATTGCTTTATTCACCACGCATTTACGCGCCTTCAAATATTATGAAATGGATTTATATCCAGCAGAATATGAAATATAACAGTAACAAATGTGTTGGCTATTCATAAATTCACCTGAAGCGTAAATCAGACTGGATGTTATAAATAAAAAAGTCTTCGTCTAAGTGATGAACAATGCAGAGTGAAAAAATCCTTTACTTTAAAAACGTTCATCATTAAGTAAAGCATGCATATTTAAAACGATGCTTACTTAAAACGATCTTTCGTACATTGTCAAGAACAGTATTAACTTTCAACTTCTTCCACACCACGTCTCATCAAACTATCCATTTCACTTCCTATCTCCAATAACCTCATCCGACCACCGATCGAGCCTACCTTTCCGCCCCATGCCCGTACCTCTCAGTACCCACCTTACCTCCGAACACTTGTAAGTGCAAATAATCTTCAATCTCATTACCCTCCTCGCCGACGACACGGCTTTGGCGTATAACAAGGCATTTGTCAGCATTAATGTGAGCTAAGTACCGGGCGAAAGAAGACGCGCGAAAGTGGGCATTAGCTCGAGGTACTAAGCTCTCGGCGCGTAATTAACAAAGTTAAATTCTCCGCGAGCATAACGATCCGTTTTCTCCTTCACCAACCTCCCACCACTTGCGTTTGTAAATGATATAATGGCGGGGAATTCGCCGGTTCGACGCGCCAGCAAGTTCGAACAATGCAAGCAGCGTATAGTATCGACGTTTAAGTCGAACTCTCGGTCTCGCACTAGCGCGAGCTGTGCCGGCGAGTCCACAAAGGATGCTAAATGAAGGCATTCGCCGTTTGTCGTGGGCGGTGGGCGGACTGTTAGCTATGTGTACGTGTGTATGTGTATTCCTTTTGTGAGAGGCTGCAGTAGCACGCGAGAGGGAGCTTTGAATTTCAGTAAGCACGTTTCGCGAAGGGTGGTAGTTTAGTTTTTATTCTCTATGGCTTTGTTTGACCATTAGGGGATGTTTTATCATGTGATTTTCGAGTCGTTTGTGCAGCAAAAGAGAATTGGCCTCGTTCTGAGAAATCCGGTAGTATTTTATTCGATACCGGATACTGAGAAATTTTGCTGGGTAGACATATAATGGAGGTTTCCAGGAATTTATAAATCTCTACGATATTTGAAAAAGAAATATATAATAAAGCAACGTATAAAGTAAACACTTTCCATCGTGCATCTTCCGTATAGCATGGATCATAAAACACGTGAAAAGCTTTTATATAGAAATATTACTCTGTAAACTACTTGTTTTAATCTACAAACAACCAGTGTTTACAAAAGATTTACGGAACTGCATCTGTGCTCCATCGTTAGTTTTTTAATACATGTTTTTAATATGTTGGAAAAATTAAAATGCTTGAATACAGAATATGATCGAAAATTAAATGAGGACAAAAATGTTATATAAAATGCTAAAATCTCACATACTTTACATCTACAATATCATCAACTGACGTAATCCATTCCTTTTACAAGAAAAAGGTCTCGAAATGAAACCAACCAACGCTTTAAGAGCAAAAACGATCGTAAGACCAACTCACCCGCAAGAAACCGCATAAATCAGATTTACCCTTAATCCCGGGTACAATAATCAAGCGTCACTTCATATTTCACTCCAAAACCAGACATTTACGCGACACATTTCAAAACAGCCGAACGCCAATCTAAAACGATCCAGTCTATTTTAAACCGAACTTCTCTCTCTCACTTTCAAATCTTCCAAAAATTTTACGTAACCACGTGCGTTGGAGACGTCGTTTTTTTTATTTCGCCCCTCTCCTATAAACCACGTCGTGGGCGCGCACAAAAGCGCTACCGGCACGCGAGAATTCGCGCGGCAGTGACGTCGGGCGAATAAAGCTTCTTAATAAGTTCAGATAGGTGACGTGGCAACCTGCCAAAGTGCGCGCACGAGGTATAGAGGCAAGCGGCGATATATTTTTACCGGGAAATGTGCTGCGGGAATTCACGCGACCACGTCGTCGTCCCGCACGCTTTCGTAGTCGCTTCTCTTCTTCTCTCTTTTTTTTGTGTATGTGAGAGAGACGCGTTGTGAGATACGCTGACAGTAGGTACACTGGTTATTAAGCGATAAAATCAATTAAAAACGTGAGAGCGAAATTTTTTTTCGAAACGAACGACTAGCAGTTTATCGTCGTTTTTTTTTCTTCTTCGACGCTAAACTGTGTTTCGAAAAGTCGTGCGCAGCTTTTACGCGACGTATAGATAGAGGGAAGTTCTATAAATTGCTCTCGATATTTCGTCTCGTCTGGCTAAGAATTTTTCCTCAGATATGAGTGGAAATATTTCTTAAATACTTTTCAAGCGAAACCGGAGGAGAAGGAGAGAGAGAGAGAAAAAAAATTAAACACCACCTCTCGTCTCGAGAGAAGCTTCAAAGCCATCTGACCCCCCGCCGCAATATCTCCGATAATAACCTTTGTTCTCCCTGGAAAAAAGTTCCTTTGTGATCAAGAACGAGCGAGATAGAGAGAGAGGAAGAGAGAGAGAGAGAGAGAGAGCACAGCGGTCTTTGATCACTGTGTATAGAGAAAAAATAACGAACGTACCGCTGGTTCGCGAGAGAATCTTGAAACTCCGTTAACATACCCTTCGCTCTTCCACTACCCATCGATGCATCCTCGCCCATTTCGCATTAATTATTTAAGACGGCAATTACGCGCGCGGAATCTCTAGTCACGAACAATGCGATCGAGAAGTGGAGAGGGCGAGAAAAAAAGAAGAAGGAGGAGCAGTGGGAAGGGCCGAAGAGAGAGGATAGTTTTCAACTACCCTGAGAGAGAGAGAGAGGGCGAATGGTCTTTTTAAGCCAGGCGAGCAAGCGCGCTGAACTTCCCGCCACTGCCGACGAGCGAAATTCTCGAGCATAAGAACGTAGAAATGGGATTCCCGAGTTCGTGGAGAGAAGAGGAACGGAGAAAGAGGGAAAGAGAAGAAAAAGGGGGGAAACGCTCGCGCGGGTCGCCGCGTCCTTGTTTTCCTTGCCTCTTCCGCCCTCGCTCGCTCTCACTCTCTATCCTAGGCGTTTTTGCCCGCTCCCCCGGGCTGTCTCCCTCGATTGAGCGGATCTCTCTCTTTCTCGTTCTCTTCTTCCTCTCTTCCCCTATTCATTCGAAACTTACTTCGAGTTAAACACCGGGCGTAAAATCAGTACCCGTCGCTCTATATATTCCCGGCGCGAAAGCGCCCTCTAGCGTGTGCTTACTTTTTGCGCGCTAATGCCACTTATCTGTCGACTTAATTCGTTAACTACCGCGACGGCCGTCGAATTGAAAAACTTTCCTGTACCCATCGTCACGTTCGTTGTTGTTGTTGAGGAGATTCTGGTCGCGGTGCGCTGGCTTTTTAACGGCGATGAAAAATTCATAAACGCGCCGAGGGTGCGAGAGTACTTCATTGCATGACCTCGATTCATGTAAAATACGCGTTAATAAACAGGGAGGTAATGAATGTATGAGGCGACAAGGTGTACTTTATTCCGATCGACGAGCGATGTGTTTATGCTAATGGGGCTTTGATAAATACAATCGGGGTGCCCTTGTTTTTCGTTTTCATTGTACACGGTGTTGAACTGTTCGTAAGGGAGTAGTACAGATTTCATAATGAGTATTAAGAGCGACTTCAGGACAAAAGAATGAATTGTATATGAATAAAAAGTTAGATAGTTGACATGTAGGTGCGAGGGATAAACTAACTTATGCTGTCCACATCACTGTTCCTATTGCTCTAATTTTATCTTCTCACTTATAACAACCCTAACCCAGTTAGTTACCGAAAAAATTACACGTGACCTAAATCAGGTCGGTAATCCTATTAGCCCTATACATGTCCCCATAAGATATACCCATAATATTCGCAATTCCCGTAAGAACGTCTCTCTATCCCGTCGTACATAACAATTTCCCTGGGACGTCTCTCGTTCGGCATTCCACCGACGTGTAATCCGGCTTAATCTCCCTAACGAGAAACGTAAGCAGACGAAAAAAAGCACCGGTGAAGAGAAAAGAAGGAAAAAATGAAGAGGAAAACGAACGGCCATAAAAGTCACATCCATCTGATAATATCTTCGGGAGCCCCGGACGAGCTCTTCGCCGACGTCGACTGCTGTCTCTTTGTCCCTGAGGAAATCTTACCTCGTCCCTTCCTGAGAGTAAATCGAAGAAGGCGAAGGAGTTGGTGGGTCAGCACTAAGATATAGAGGTAATAGGGGAAAATGTAGAACAATTAATTCGTTTTAGGGAATAAGTTGAAAGATGGAATATACAATGACAAGGAGGCGGCAGGAGAGAAATTCACGAGTGCCAAGACAACGGGTATATGATAAACAGCGCTTGACGTCCTACTTGCCGAAGGGTAATATTAGTGCGACGATGGCGCGCTTAACGAACGTATCAAATATACACACTCGAATTATCATGATAAAGTAGACGATAATTAACTCTGCAGCCGACCTATATATAGGATAAGATCTCACTCTGCTAGGTGTCACATCGTACAAGGGTATCAACAAGTTCGATCAACTAGTTTGTTTGCGACGAATTTGAGCGGAGGTGTGTGTGTGTGTGTATGAGCGAGCCAACTATCGCGGAATCAGTCGAGCATAGGTCAATAATTCTAAACATCGGTCGACGGTTATAAGGTTATGCGTATTTGCAGAACTCCTCGTGCAGGTGGTTCTGATGAATTTCGAATGCGGCTGGATGTTTTATTTAGAAAAATCGATGCAAATGTGTATGCAGGTGTTGAATAACACTGGGGTATATATATGCAGTGATGTGTCTAATAAAATCTAAATATACAGCGATGCGTGCATACATATTGTGTTATATAACATAATATCTGATTCGCTCGGAATACAGATGAGCGAATTAGATCGGGTATATCCTACGTATATAAATGGGACGCTGGACGTATACCACACGCGTTGGTGTATATTTACTCGCGTACGGTTAAATTCGAACGTACGTTCGGTGAGATAAAATATAATATTATATTGCAGCGATACAAACGCGAATGAATTTTGTAGTTTAATTAAGGTAGATATGTGTTTCAAAGTTTATGAACTCCAATAGGAGGGCTTGAATTCAAAGCAGACGTGTTAAAACTAATAAGATTTATTCCCGATATTTGAAAAGTCTTAATGTTACGAATAAATTAATAATAAACTGTTACTAATAGTAATACCTAATTGTATGTATATCAAGCGGCTAAGAACGTAATTGATTCGATTGGAAAGTGCTGTTACTTCAATCTCAAACCATGATCTTTGATCTTCAGCATTAAATAACTCTTAAAATTTACGAATATTCAAAAGCTCTTCATGTAAGAAATTTCTAAGCGACAAAATTGAGAAATACGTTTTCTTCCATTACATAATCGGCAAAGTACAACTTCAATTTCGAAACCAAAATTATCAGTATATTACAACTCCACTCAGCTACATTTAATTTTACCAAACATCAGCACTACCTACCCGATCACTTCCAACATTTAATTTGAAAATCTCACCAACAAAGAATCCCCATTTCACCAATAATCTCCTAACCCCTCGCCGCCAAACCCTTTTTCTAAAACGCAATCCAGCTCTCGAAAACTCGATTCCCCTATCTCGTCCGAAAACCGAGAGCGAACCTTATGCTCGGCCATTTCCACCCTCTTTCCTCTCTCCCTCTCACACGCCCGTAAACGCGCGCACGTACACGTGCACGTGTGCATGGACCTCGGACTCGTGTCCACGGGGGACAGAAGGAGCAGCGCCTCGTAAGGGGAATACGTCAAAGGCTCCAAGCGAGCTTAATTCCCTGGCGCGCCCGCACCTGCGGCCATTGTCGTCGCGGAATTTCCTCTCACGCGCAGCGACGCTGGACTTTTACGTCGCCTCTTTCGCGGAGCCGGCAGCAGAGGTGGTGCAGCGGAAATTCATCGGCCAGGGGTCTAGGGAATTCGCGAGTCATTTTGGTAGAGGCGATTGGTTGGTAAGAGTGACGCCCGCGAGGATAATGCGAATTTAACGCGTAGTTTGTTGAGGGCAAAGGGGAAACGTTGCGATGGCAGGATTTTTCAATTTCCTTGGACGAGTGGATGCGAAAGTTAAATTTATTCAATTTATTAAAATGAATAATTCACGGGATGTAAATGCGCTGTTTGACTGAACGGCTCAATTAACAAGTTCACAAGAGATTTATTTTGAATTCCGTAAATAAAAATGTGGGTCACTAAACTTTTGTTTTTCATGATCCCATTGTCGATTACTTCCGCTACATATTCCCTTGTTTTTTTTCTTCTAATTTACAACAAAGTAAACATAGAATTATTTAGAATTATTCAACTGAAAATAGAAATACCAAATATAGTCGAAAGCAAAGCTGACCAACAATGGGAGGAGCACTATCACGTTTGTCCACCAACCGATCAAAAACTGAACCACCACTAACCGCACCTCCCTAACTCCCTGCAACCCAACACCGTCGACAACAATGCCCCGAAAATCCCGAAATCGCATTACACCGGAACGAAACTCTACCCCCGTCGATCTAAACCAAACAACGCATCCCCCTCGCATCTATCTCTCAACATAAAACAAACTTATCCCGCCGCTGCTCGGGCCGTCAATATTTAAGACGTGTCACCACTGCGCGACGATATCCACGGAAGAAGATAGAGGTTTTATCGTAGACTTTAACGATCCTGTGTGTACGTATGTGTATACGTAAGGTTAGAAACGTTATACGGTGACGACGTAGAAGAAGGAGAAGACCGCTAAAAACGCGAGAAGCCCGGCAGTGGCGTAGCAGCGCGAGTCCTTGGGTCAGAAGGATGTCACGTATAGTGAAAGGAAGTCTCGATTCGCCAGAGTTAATATTGGGTTTTTTGGAGGTGGAGGTATAGGGGAGAGGATTTGATGATGTGGCTTTTATACCTTTTCGGGGCATATATTGATTTTCTGGTAAATGTTTATCGCGAGGTAACTGTTTCGTAGATCTGCCAAAGAAGTACATTTTACATAGAACTTCAGTTTATATTGTTGTATTGTACGAAAATTTTTCGAAAATACTTTGATGTTAAATCAAAATGTTTGATAATTGATATTTATCATCAGTTAATTTACATGAAGTAGTCTTACAGAGGTAAACAAAATTTACATGTACATAGGTTGGTTAACAAAACAAAAAAAAAACTTACTAACCAAAAACTTAGAAAATAATATAGACTTAACAGCAAAATATAGTAACTAGAACAAAATAAACATTTTTCGATCTACGTCTCTTCACTTCTAATGAAATTTTTTAACTTCCATTTTATAAAATTTTTTCTAAAATTTAGAATTTTGAGATCATTAGGTAGTTTATTAAATATTGTAATAGCTATGTAATAATTATCCTTACCACTTAAAGATTTGGTTCTTTTTGGTAATTGTAAGCTATTGTTTCTAGTTTTGAAAGTGCTTTTCAAATATTCAGTTTTAAATTTTTTGTAATATTGCATTATCGCTTCTAGTATAAACAATTGATTGATGATTAAAGAGTAATTGTATATTATTAATCGGTTTTTATTTATTATTTTTAACACTGCTTTGTATTTTTTGTAACTGATTTCAAAAATTATTCACAGTACCCCATGCAATTATATCATAGGTAATCGCACTCTGGAATACTGCATAATACATAATCATCAAGGTATTGGTATCCAATATTTTGTTCATCATAATTAAAATAAAATTATTATTAGGTATTTAGTTTTATTGATTATGAAATTTATATGTTTTTCCCATTTCATATTATAATCAAAATTTATTCCTAAGTATTTATGACTATTTACTCAAAAATTATAAACTCTAAATATTATATTTTACGTTTCCATATTTTGTTGAGTGGTTTAATATTGATATAATGACTTTCCATTAGGCTGAAATAATTTATACTTCAAAATCACGTTTATAATACTCCGGCAATAATGAAACTGTTTTCCAAATTCATTTAGGAAGCGATATGCGTATCGAATACTTATTATGATTTATTCAAACCAATTAATATACAATGCTTTTCTGAATAAATTAAATAGTATATAACGATTAATATTCAGATTTTGATAAAATGTTTTTGCCAAAGCAATCAATTGAACGGCATTTCGCGTGATTTCCAATTCGTATGGTAAAAATTGACTGAATTAACCTTGTTACAACCTTAATTGATTACGAATTGTATTTTTTACGTGTTATTTTAACGTCATCGTATTGTCACAGAAAATATTATGCAAGTCTTCGTTAGTTTCACCCCCGCTCCTCTATGTTGTTTGTGTCAAATTAAATAATGCATGGTATTTTGTATGAAAATACGCTCGCAATTCATCTACCTATTCATTGAATAATTTAGCAACGTACTCACGTACAAATATATGAGGAATCAACGAATGACTAAATACACGTACCTGAAACAAAAAGAGAAAATGATTAATTAACATTTGCAATGATTGGCTTTAAAACGGATTTATAACATAAAACATTCATGAAATTGTAAACATAAGACTAAATGTACACATGTCCGATATAAATTCATTCCTCTATTTACCCACCACACAGCAATAGTAAAACTCTCCGAGTTACAGCAAAATAAAATGCCCGCTTGTGGTGCGGTTCACCACATCGACATTCATTACATATATGTCGCTTTCCGCGAAACTTCTCAAATGCATCAAATACATATACATACAGAAAACCCTTTTCCGCGAAACATCTACATTCTGCAAAACCATCCGGATCGCGATTTTCGCAAAAATTTCAGCGATTCCACGACTTTTCGAAATTATATTTCAAAAATCACGGAAACGCTTTATCCTCTTCCCTTTCCCCAACTGTCGAACATATACATCCAGAGCGCACATCACACACGCGCGTCTCTTCGCGAACCAGCGGCGCGTGACTCTGTATACAACCGTCGTCGCGAAAATTTCCGGAAAACACGCACACACACATTTCCAAAATATTTGCGCGTTGCTTTACGCAAGCGCCTCGTGGTTGTGTGCACCTCAGGTATATATATACGACGCGTGTGCACGCCGATAAAAGGGATAGAACCTCTCCTATCCTCTCCTCTCTCTCTCCACGTTAAGTGTTTTGCATGATGTCATCGACGGTCTCGAGGACGCGCGCCTCCTCTCTCTGTGTGCATGTGTGCGTGGTCGTGTATATCGATTATTCAAGAGGCAGAGAGAGAGAGGAGTGAGCCAGCGAGCGAGTGTATATATACGCTCCCTTTGGGTTACCCCGACGGCGGCGGCGGCGGTGGCCAGATGTGTTTGGCTTTGAAATTAAAACAGGCTTTGTGGCCCGGAGTAGCCGTAATTAGGCGCTGGAGAGACGCCGTGTGATTGATGATTGCCAATCGTTTTTTTTTGGGTTTATGTTTCGACGAAATTCCCGAGCTTGCGCAACGATATAATAAGGCTTTGTTGCGAGCCATAGGAATTTTATTATTATTATTGTTAGGTAAAGAGGAGTAGCCGTGTGTGTTAATAGGTATCATTGAGGGCGAAAAAATTCGGGCAGGCCTGGATATATGGCGGGGTTATAATATGTATATTGCCTAACCGTGAATTTATTCATGTAGGCTAACGGGCTTTATGGAGCAATAAAATTATTATTATGAAAATTTTTTGGACAATATACGCGTCCCCAGCCATTTTATTGGCGCGTAAAGAGAGCGAAATTACGAGGTGAAAAGGTGTTATATGCGAAATTCGTTTACCCGTTAAACATTGATCAGATGTATTGGAGTTCGATCAATTCGCAGTGCATTCAGCGTTTTTCACGTTACGTTCGCTGTACTTAAACGACAATGAGGCTGGGGTTTTGAGAGGTACAAAAAGCTATAGAAAAACGCTGATTATTTTTGTTCTTTCTTGTATTGTCCGTCCGAAAGCGAAGTGTCTGTTTACTAATGCGTTTTATGTCGTTGACAACACCAGCCTTTCTCCTCTTTTGTTTGTTTGCAAGGCACAAGAGAGTGAACAAAAAAGTATATAGTCGAAACAAAAGTAGGCAATTATATCGTTGTCACTTTATTCTTCTCGCCGCTCTCGCGATTCAGTGTTCTTGAATTAAATTTGAGGAACGATTGTACTTGTCGCGCTGCTCGTGAAAACAATTCGCACTAACTACTCTTTTCTGCGCGTTAATTCGGTAGAAGTTTTTTTTTTCGTCTACTTTGAAGATAAAAAGATTAGGAGATATTTTGCTTTCCAATTACCCTATGCAAATATCGAAATTGCCGCGATCCGTTTTGTTATTCCGCTCTCGAAATGGATGCTAAACATGACAAGTATTTAATAACAGAGAGCGGCATAAAAAATTTTGAGCGCCAAATTGCTATGCAAATTTTAGGTCAACTCCGAGCGAGATATCAATTTTTAGGACAGTTTTCGTGATTGCTCGAAATACATGTATCTCATTTTATTTTATTAATAAAATACTACTATATATATGTTCTAATGCATAACATATTTTTCGCATAACTTTTAATAGTCAAAAATGAATTCAATTGTAATATTTTCATCTCGCAACTGTTGAAATGTATACGCAGATGAAATATAGCAATTTAATGGTCCAATAAAATTTTCATACGTCAACATTTTTTTTACAAAATAAAATTTTTATAGCTGCATTCTCTTCATCATTTTGACTAAATTTTTAAAACAAAGATCTCGAAAAATGTTTACGTTTGGCTCACAATTCCAGCGCTGAAGGAGAGCTGCGGGCTTCCCCAACTTTGGACTCCCGTAATTCCTTTTTTCGGCGAGTTGCTCCTGCGCTCTCTCACTCTTTCCACAATGAGATTGTGTTTTGTTGACCTTTTTATCCGTCCCGTTTGTAACACGGTCAAAGGATTCAAAAGTTCGAGCTTTTAGTTAACAAAACACACTCCATTATACTTAATACGATAGCAACCGATGTTTTTTTCCTTCTCGCCACAACCATATACATATAAATCTATTTCTATGTCTATTCGAACTACTGTTATAAAAATAAAAGGCTTTAAATATAAAGTTTAGATATTATTTATTATATACTTAGCGATCTTAATGCTTTGCGCGTAAACCGAGAATTAATAAAAATAAAAGTTAATGGTATATTGTAAAATAGTGTAACAGCGTCGTAAAAATTGTGCGTAAAAAAATTTTATTCTGGATTTACTTTTTTATATTTACAAAAAAAACAGAGAGAGAGAAAGAGAGAACGAAGCAAGGAATACAGCAGCGACCGTATCGTTTAAGCGAGAAATATATGGCCCCCCGTGGATGTAGGTCGCTAAACGTTAGAACTACCATAAAACACGCCGAGCGGCGGCCTGACAAACTATCGGACAAGTGAAATATGCCACCCATTATTATCTCAAAGGAGAGAGAGACCGCCAATTTTGATATCAACTTTCTGCAGTGCTAAAGGGGAGGACAGCGTCGGTGTAGCAAGAGTCGCTGGTTCCTTTTTTTCGGGCGATGTTGTATCGAAATAAAACGGATAGTTGCGTAGGAAAAGATTTATGGGAATTTATTTGGGTGACGTTGTTTCTGAGATTGCATTGCAATTCATCTTCGCAAGGATCTTGTTTCAGTTATAAATTTTTATTAACTGAAATCGAGTGATATAAAAAAGCATTAATAAGAAAAATTGAATTGAATGTGATTTAGAAACGACAAATACGAAATATAAAATATCGACATTCTCTATTTTTCTTATAAAAATACTTCACTTTACGAAAATCCTAAACTCAACCCCACCGCTTATTTATAACTCACAGTAACTTTTAAAACCACCCTGCAGCCGCGCTCACCGCCGAACAAAAAGCACGTCCACCAGCAGCACCACTGCGTGCGCGCATATCTCAGACGGCCGCGCTGTCGCTGCCCGAGAGGTGGAAACGACGACGGTATATATATGTGTGTGTCTCGAATATTTTAGCGCATGCTCGATTCACGGGGCGACGGGAAAAAAAGGACGCGCATAGCCGGGAGGCAGCGAGCATACTCGAACCGGCGAAAAGTTTTCCTTGTCGGTCTACCGTGGCGGGGATTTTCACGAGTTGAGAGAGAAATGTGGCGTGCGTCGGTGGTGGTGGGATATTTATAATTTTTGAAATTTGTAATTATTTTGAGTGGTGGGAATTTTTCTTTTTAAGAGTGGTGGTTTGTTGTTATTGTGGATGAGATGGATAAATGTGTAAAAATTGGGGAACATTTTGATGATAACAGAAGAATAAATAACGAATTTATATGAAAAAAAAAATTGCCCCGTTGTGTGCGACTTCATAAAATTTGATAAATATGTTGCGGAATTGACGAACAGTGCGATTTAAAAAATGTTTCCCGAAAATTCGGACTGTCGTATTCAGACGAAACATTTATACGTTTCATCATTTGTCATCTTTTTTTTTATGAAATACAAAATTTTTTAATAACCCACGCTTTCACATAGACGGGTGCTTTGTTCATTTTGCAATAATGGATAGAACTACATTGCAGTAAATAAATATACGAATAATAACAATAAAATATAGAGTTATAAAATTGAGTTACAGAAATTTACGTAATTAAGTTGAAATTCATGGTTCAAATAACATTGTACTATAAAGCGAAAATTATTCTTCCATTCTTTCTCTCGACCTAATGATCCTTACATGGGTCTGAAGGTTGCATCGTTGAAATGCAACGAAATAATTTTTTACGATTGATTAAAGTTATTAAACAATGGAAATTTTATCTAAACCTTT